>RJWM01021443.1:0-35302 GCA_004363535.1 Dasyprocta punctata
CAATGAAATAAAAAGTGTTTAAAATTGGGTATATTTTAGTAGTGTAAAAAAGATTGATAATGTACTTCATTGCATCATAGGTTTTCAATGAAATACAGCAGCACTGGCATATTTTTGATTGAAACATTTAAGAAGTATCCTTTATTTAAAAAAAAAAACTCGCTATGTAGCCCAGGTTGGCTGTGAACTCACGGTGATCCTCCTGCCTCAGCCTCCCGAGGGCTGGGATGACAGGTACGCATCGCCACGCCTGCCTTAAGGCTGCCTTATCCCTACTCTCTCCTGGCCCAGGTCGGGGCAGCTATGGCTTCTTATGCTTTATGCCACTGTTTGTCTTAATTCTTTCCACTGAAAGGAAGCCTCGTGTGCTAGGGAATGAATGCTGTTCAGAAAGCCTGGTTCTTCAGAGTTGTGCAGAGACAGGCAGCAGGGAGAGAGGGTAAACTGAGGCCCCTCCTGCAGTCAGGGTGAAACCACACCTGCGGAGGTCCAGCCAGTGGCTTCTGCAGAGAACATCTGGATGACAAAGATCCCAGGACTGGCTGTGGGACATTTAAACTGCAGGGCCGTTTTCAATATGAAAACGTAACCTGAGTCTGTTGGAAAATTGCTGCACACAAGCCCTTTCCTCTCCGGTAAAACCTTCCTGAGAAGCTTTTGTCCCAACAAGGGGGCGTCTCCATGCAGTCAAAGTACTCAGCGCCACTAAGCTGCAGTTCTCGGAGCTGACACCCCCCAGGCTCGCGAGCGGTCTCTGGGACTCAGGGGATCTATCGCCGGCTCTGTCGCTGGCTGGGCCCAGAGGAGTGGAGCCCGCCCGGGTGTGAGAAGCAGTGGAGGAACACAGGACTTACCACCTGCAGATGACCGTCCAGGTGATGCCCGCCAAGAGACCAACCAGCAGCGCCCCCAGCACGAGGGAGACCCAGGACGCCCGGGGAAGCCTGCCGGAGTCTGGCACAGGAGAGCCGGTGAGTGGGGCAGCCCGGGCTCACCGAGGCGGGGAGCGTCACCCCTCTGCCCGGAAAGTCGTGTGAACGCAAGGTCCAGCCCTGGGCTCGGGAGGCAGGAAGCCAGGGCAGGTGGGTGGGCAAGGTGACCCTGGCCAGGTGGGGTCTCAGAAACAGCCGCCCAGCTGTGGGGCAGGGACAGGAAAGTCCTTCTGGGCCCAGGCAGGGCGCAGAGCACCCTGCGCGAGACCCACCCAAGGGCCCCCGGGCCCCATAAAGACATTCGGGGTCCGGGAACTGGGTCAGGTCTTCCATTGTCCTGAAGGCGGGTGCTGAGCACCCACGATGTCTGGGACAGACAGGGAGGGGGCCGACAGCGGAGCTGGAGCCCCGTCCTGTCCCCGCCACAGGGAACACTGCGCCCCCTCCCCAGGGCCTGGCCTACGGCTGCTTTACAGAAACCGCCCACAGCCGGGGGAAGCACCCACCCACGCAGGTCCTGGCGTCCTCGGCCAGCACGTAGGGGTCAGAGCACAGGCACCGGAAGCCGCCCTTGGTGTTCCTGCAGCGCGCAGAGGGGTGGCAGGGCGTGTGCGCGGGGTCTGCACACTCGTCCACATCTGCAGAGAAAGCGGAGGCTCAGCACGGGGTGAGGGGAGCCCCGCTGGCTACCTGGAGGAGAGGGACCCCGCCTTGCCAGCTGTGTGACGGCCTCTGGCTCTCAGCAGAGAGCGGGAATCCACAGACTTGGAATCCAGCACCCACAGATGCCTGGAAGCGCTGCTCGAACCCCACCGGCTCCCGAAAATTGGGGCCACCATCCCCCCACCCCCGCCACACTGACCCCTCTGCCCAGCCTCCATCTCTGCGGAAGCAGCCCCAAGCTGGTCCTGACCAGGGGCCTCAAATCCTTTGCTTTTCCTGCCTTTGGGTATGTGAACCCCTACAGCTAGCACTGGATGAATTCTACCAGAACTGACCGGATCTGCTTCTGCCCACACTGCATCGGGGAGCTGTGCACGCACGAGGGTCACAGCGGGCCGTCTAACCGCTGGGCTCAGACTCGCCCTGTAGGTTTCTGTGGCCACCATGACAAATCACAGCCAACCGGCGGCTTAAACACAGGTCCTTCTTCCCTCTCGGGTCTGGGTGCCAGAAGTCAGAAACCAAGGTGCGGGCAGGAGGGTGCCGCCACTGACAGCTTGGGGTTGGGGGGCCCCTGTCCCTGCAGACACCCTCACACCCCATCTTCACACCACCGCTGGACCTCTGAGTCCCTTTCCCTGTCTGCAAAGGACACAGGGTTTCGGGTGAGGGCCGCCCTGGGGATGTGTTACGACGCCTGGAAGAGATCAGCCCTGCGGCGCAGGAGCCTGGGCTTGAACCCACCCTCTCGGGGTCACAATCCAGCCCCAGTGCTCTGTCACCTGTTTATCCTCAGGGGAGCCCGAGTCAGGGACGAGCGCACTCCAATCTCCTCGCTGGGGGTGGCACTGGGGCACAGGGGACAAGCCCGCCCCAGCTGGGTGACAACACTCTCACAGACAGGCAGGAGCCCAGTCTGGGGCTGGCCGTGTCGGCAGGGTTCCGGGTGGTCTACACCGAGGCAGGCTCTGTACATTTCACCAGAATTGGGGTTTCCGACCCCAGAGCGCCACAGAAACGGCTGCACAGATGTCCCCTGCCCTCAGCACACGTCTAACTGCACATCTCACAGATACAAACAGGCCCAAGGCCGTTGCCTGCCCGGCCATGCGTGACCTCTGGACAGGAGCCCGTGGGAAAGGCCGCCGAGTGCAGCTTTCCTCTGCCGGAATCCACAGCGCGGGGGCTCGCAGGGGACACGTAGCCTAATTCACGTGCTGGATTCTCCTCTCAAATTTTCACGCGCATGGATTTTGGTGCCTGAGTAGGACCTGAACCTCACTGACCTTTGCAGACAGGCGGCGGGGCGTCCCACCCGTCCGGGGTGCAAGCGACCTGCTCCGGCCCGTGAAGCTCGTATCCATGGCGACAGGAATACACCAGCACACGCGTCCCAGAGTCCTCACAGTGCACGAAGTCCCCGTTCTCCACCCTGTCTGGTAAACTGCACCTGTCATCTGCCCAAAGCGAGGTCAGAACGAAGTCACCTGCAGATCAGCCACGGCCCGACGTCCCAGGCACGGGCTGAACCCTGTCCCCTAAGATGCTGCAGCCCAGGTCCCCTCACCCAGACCACAGCAGGTACCACATGCGGAGATGGGCTGTCAGAGGGGCGGGGTCTGCTGTCTCCTCAGCTAGGATGGAAATGCTGTAAAGATGCGTGTGTGCCCGTGTGTGTGTGTGTGTGTGCACACGTGCGTGTGTCCCTGAGTGTGTATTTCTGCAAACAGGTCCCAGCCTCTGGAGGAGGTATGGGTACCTAACTCCCGAGCACCCGTGTGGAGCTGTGTCCCGCAGTGTCAGAAGAGCAGGCTTTGCTGGGGCCGGAGGTGGGGGTGGGGCGTGCTGTAGTCTTTACTGCCAGCAGGCGCAGAAGGAAGCTGAGTCAGGACATGTGCTCTGCAGAGCCCTGAGCCTCCTGGCCGGCTCTCCATCTGCTTTGCAGCCTGATGTTGATCACTGTTTGTGCTCTTAGGAAGGTGCAGCTTCACGCGCTGTCCCCAGCACTGCCCGGGGCACTGCCCCTGTCCACCTGCGGGTTCTGGATCACCCCGTGTGCAGAGACGGGGTCCAGGGGTGCCTCGTGCAGAACAGCACCCAGGGCCTGAGTAAGGACAGGGCCCGAGGCTGTCACCAACATCTTCCTTTCTGGGGGGATTGGTGGGGGAGGCCGGGCCAGCTGTGATTTTTCAGGGGTCCAGGGGTGAACCCCGATGCCGGAGAAGTACATTCTCTCTGGCTCAGTACGTGCCGTGCGTGACACAAAACCCAGGGTCACCTTGCAGGAAGGTCTCCCTCCAGGCTTCCAGGTCCAGGCCGGGGATGTGCTCGCAGGACACGAAGTCCCGGGGAAACTGCCCAGCGCGGAAGGCGTCCCTGGGCACGTGGGTGAGGCCGGAGTTGTCGCACACGACCCGCGACAGCGAGTGCTTCCCCAGCTCCCGCCGCTGCGCCTCGGTGAAGACGGGGCCGTTCTCCCACCACAGCCTGCACGGGAGGCGCGGGTGAGCGGGCCGGGCTGGCACAAGCTGCTGCCAGAACAACACAAGGACAGGAGCGCCAGCGTCCCACGGGGCTGCCCCAGGCCAGGCCCAAGGACCACCTGCAGCCCCCACCTCCGGGGAAGAAGGGGCACTGCACCACTGACCACTGACCGAGGCCCCAAGCCCTGACCGGAGGCCCACAAGCACTTAGCTTCCTTTGTCACACAGAGCTTGCTTCCCTCCGACCTGGGGACACCCTCCCTTGGGGCACGATAGAGGCCTCCTTCTGTGTAACTCTGTGACTCCCAGGTGTGAACTGGAGAGGCGATCAATGACCAGTAAGGCAATTTGATTTTACTAGATGCCTGTTTGCGCGATTAGAAATATGGGAAATCAGCAATAGTTTGTTTTTAAATGCTCGGGAAGACCGTGCGCCTTTCACCGCGTACTCACCCTGGAGATGACCCGCCCGGGTCCCCTCAGCCTGAAACGTGGAGCCAGCGTTTGAACCCAGACCTCCCACCAGCGCGAGCCGCAAGGGCCCTGCAGGACAGGAGGAGCCGCCCCGCGCGCCCACCTGTCCCCGTCCCGCAGGGCCTTCATCTGCTTCCCGATGATGCAGGCGAACAGTGGGCCGGTCCGGGCCCCCGGCAGCAGGTCCTCCACGAGGCCGCCCAGCCACACGTCGATGTTGTCCACGTGTCTGTACAGGGCCATGATTCTGTCCACCACGCTGCTGTTGGCGACGGCCCCGCGCAGCTCGGCCGGGGTCCGCAGCCGGGGCAGGCCGCACAGCGCCCTCCACGCGTTGTACCCTGCCAGGGGGAGGGGCCGGGCTGAGGGCTCTGCGGGACGGGGCAGAGTCCTCTCCCTAGAGCTGCACCGCATGGCACCTGCCTGACCTCCCCCGGGCACAGGGCCCGCGGCACAGCCCTGCGGCACAGCGGGAGTGTCGGTGTTCACAGGCGGTAGAGGAGCGGACTGGGGCTGGGGTCCAGGCTGGGGGTGGGGCGCGGGGTTCGAGGCGCTGTGCTCAGGGCTCTCAGGCTTCTCCCGGGAGCGAGTCTGCACCTCAGCGGCCCGGAAGGGGACGGAGCACAAAGTCTTTAGTGCAGGGGGCGATGGGGCCAGCCAGGGCCCATGTCCCGGCGTGCGCATGCGCTTGGAAGGGAGCCACACCCCCTGTGTGTGTCCAGGGCCGCTGTCCTCCTCGGTCCTCGGCCCCGGCTCTAGGTTTGCTGGGCTGCCGGCTGTGCCCTCTCTGGGCGCTCCCAGGAGCTTCCCCCACCCGCCCCATACAGCTCCCCCGCCAGGACCCTCCACCACCCACTCCGTCCCTCCCTCCTGCACCCCCTGCCCAGCCCTCCCCGCACCCCATCCTGCCCTCCGCGGGCCTGGTGCTGAGACCCTGCCTCCTCTTCCTCCTGGACCCCGCACGCAGTGGACGCTCAGCAAGTGTGTGGCCTAAATACACCCCGGAAGTGCCCTGAGGACAGGGCAGACAGCTGAACTCCGCAGGAGCCCGCGGGTGAGGCTGCAGTGGGCTGGGGCTCAGGGAGGGCCATGGAGGCTGAAGGAGGAGGAGGGGAGGCCACAGGGGCACAGGACGCCGGCAGAGGGCAGAAAGCACAGAGCTCTGCAGGCCGGGCGCGTGGTCAGTGGTCGCACTGGACCTGCGGTCGGGGGCAGCCCTGGGGCACAGCATGGTCTCTGCCGCCCCAGGGCAGTGACTGGGCAAGAAGGAGAGGAGTGGGGTGTGCATCCTCCCAGAGCTCCCTGGGATGCCAGGAATGAACGTGCCAAGATCCCTCCCCCAATTCCTCCGCCGCAGCCCTGGCTCCTCCTCCCTGGGTGCTCGGCACCCTCTGGGGCCGTCTCTGCCCGCTGGAGAGGCTGGGGATGCCTCCTGTGGTGAGGCAGGCAAAGCCCCTGACAGCTCACAGCTCGGAGACTAGCGGGGGGCTGCGGCCCGAGTTCACTCTCCACCCGTCTCTCAGGGCACCGAGGAGGCGCCGTGGGAAGGGGCCGCGCACCTGGCAGGCCGTGGTCCCGGCCTCTCTGCAGGTTGAGCGATGCCAGGTCTAAGGAGCCGGGGGTAGACAGCACGAAGAGCCTCTCGGTCAGCTCCTCGTTCATGAGCTGCTCAGGCACCTGCAGCTTGGCCGGTGTGGTGAGGAGGCCACGCAGGATGGGATCCACGCCACCTGGACGGGGCCACACACTGAGTGCCCGCAGCGCGCGGGAGAAACAGCATAGTGATGTCTCAACCATACCACCCCTTTGGGCTTAAAAACCACCTTTGTGCAAGTTTACTAGGCATCGTCTGTGATTCCCGCTTTTCAGACCCCCTCAGGATGCTGCCCTGGCAGTGGGTTAGCCACTGAGCATGCTGGGTACTGGGGACGGCCCTTCAGGGTCACAGGGACCCTAGAGACCGCCCTTGTCCTGATTTCTTTCCTTTGGTTCTCAGCAGCGGAAACTTTCTGATCATTTGCTGGACTCCACTTCGGGGAACAATGAGGAGCAGACGTGTGGTGGCCTGGGAGCTGTCGGGGACCCAGGGACCCCAGTCTGCCACCTGGGAAGGCCTGGGGTCCCCTTCACAGAAGCCCCTGACATGAAGCAACCAGTTTCAAACAATCCAGACAGCCAGGAAGAACACGGGGAAAGGCACAGAAAGAAAAGATGAAAATAACCCTCCAGAATCTAACCAGGCAGTTAAAATGTTTTCTGCTTTCAAGGCAACCTGGGTCAATGGTGCCCTAAAGCTTGTGGGGTGACTCTTGGCTGACAGCAGCGCAGTGCTTGGTGGCAAAGCCAGCCTGGGTCACGGGTCACACACCTCGATAAGAGGAGCTTCCTCCTGCTCCAGCGTCAGCAGCCCCAGAGGCGAGGCCCCTGCACCTGAGACAACTTATCCTGAATTTCAGAGAACTCCAGAAAAGCAAGCGCAGCTGTTTCTAATGAACAGTGCACTTCTTACGGAGTCTGGAACACATTTTACCCCCACAGACACTGATGACCTGGACAGCATCAGCCCAAAGAGCCACAGAGGCCCTGTGCTGGGGCCCGCGTGGCCACGTCAGCTGCAGGACCAGGGGCAGGGCATGTCCTGGTCAGCACGGAGGCCGGGTCCCACCTTCCTGGATGAGCCTCCAGGGGTTGAAGAAGGCGTCCCCCAGCAGCAGCGGAGGGAGGTCCGGGTGGTCCTCGAAGGTGGCATCCAGCCGCCTAGCCAGCGGATGGATGGTGGCGTGGCCGAAGCGGAAGGCGGCGGTGGAGAAGACATTGGACACGGTGGGGTTCACGGTGGGGTCGTAGCCTTCATAGGGGCCCACATACCGCCGGAAGGCGTCGGGACCCAGGATCCTGGGCAGGTAGTCCCTCAGGGTGATGATCTGTAGACAGGGAAGGGGGTGGGTCCCCGGGGCAGAAGAGGCTTACAGGGAAGTCCCCTGCGCTGGTGACAGCCCCAGGCCCCAGGTCATCCAGACAGAGCACGGCAGGAGGGCGGACATCACCAGGCAGGGACACAGACCCAGGAGTGCAGGGTCGGGGGAGGGGCGACACCGCAGGGTGAGGACACGGAGCCACAGGTGCCATCACGATCCCCCTGCCCACTCTTGGGGACCAAGGGCGACCTTGTGGGGACCCCCTAGTGCGCACGGTTACCCGCGGGGCCCCACTAGCACCACGCAGGGTGGCCCCGTGAGGCCGAGCACAGTGACCCTGCGAGGTCCGCCTGGGCGCCCCATGCCGCGCGCGCACCTGGTGCAGGGCGCCCACCGCCTTGCGCGCCTCCTGGTACACGGCGTCCGCGCTCCAGTGCGGGTTCAGGGCGCCCAGCGCCGCCGCCAAGCGGTTGTGCTCGCGCAGCCACAGCGTGTGCAGGGCCGCGAGCGCGGGGACCTCGCTGGCGCGGCCGTCCCCGGCCAGGAAGCAGGGCGAGCGGCTCGGGCGCGGGGCGCCGGGCGGCGGGGCGCAGGCAGCGGGCGCGCGGGGCGGCGTGAAGGGCAGGAGGGCGCGGCCAGCGTCGCGGTGGCGCGCGTTGACCCGGAGCCCCCCGGGCGCGCCGGTCCAGTCGCGCAGGTCCCGCTCGGCGGCCGCGGAGCTGCCGTAGACGGTGGACGCGTCGAGGAAGGAGGTGAGCGCGTTCACCTGCTGCCGCGCGGCCGCCGCCGACAGGTTGGCCGGGAGCGCATCGCGCGGCCCAGAGAAGCAGGCGGCCGCTGAGCGGGAGAAGGGCAGGCACCGGGGGCCCGGAGGGGCGTCGGCGGGGAGCTGCGGAGAAAGAGGGGGACCCCGTCACCTGGCTCGGCCCACCCAGACAGCACCGCCTGGGACCGGTGACCAGGCTCGGATCCCGTCCGTCCCCTGGGCCTGCCCAGCCACGCTGAACTGAACCCCATTTCTCTGCTTTGCGGGCTGACGACCTTCAGTTAGGGAGGACATGTGGGTTAGGTGACAATTCGCACGTCATAGATAACCTATCAAAAGTTTTTATTTTGTGCAAAATGGCACCAAAACCCAAAGGCAAGCGATGCCGCGTAACTGCGGACGGAGCTGCAGAACCCGCAGAGAATACTCCTGCTCCATGCGCAGCCAGGCGACAATGACGACTCAGCTGCCCGGGCCACGTGTTGGGAAGACGCCTCCAGGCAGGGGGACCAGGTGGGAGCGCCCTGCTTGTGTAAGTGCTCGTGGCGGTGACATGGCCACGGAGTCACCTTCAGACTCCTCGGCCAGAGCCTAAGTGCTGTGAGGCTGACTGTACTAAAACGGAACAACTTTAAAGAAACAGTGTGAAGATAGGGAGGCTGTGATTCGCTAGTGATGTGAACCGCAAGACCTGCTGGGCCCATCAGACGGCCAAGTTATAGGCGGTAATATTAGCGGCTGCTGAGGAGTGATCAGTGATGTCACTGTCTAGATCTCACTGCTGCACACGCCGAGGGGGTGTCTGTCCGAGCCGCCCCGCCCTGGCACAGGCCCGCTGAGGGCGGCGCATGTGCAGACACCTGGAGTGGCTCATTTATCCTGCGAGAACACCTGCTTTTTGTCCACCGAGGTTCCCCCAGCCAGGTGCTTTCTGCTGCGATGGCCCAGGCACGCTGCACCGTGCAGAGCCAGAATCCGGTGGGGGTGAGGGCGGGGCCTGAGACCCAGATGTCACAGCACCGGGCAGGCGTTGGATCCTAAAATGCTGCATTTAATCTATGGTCTCATGCGGCCACTGGGTGTGTTTGCCTTGGGGATACTTTGCACACCCAGATCCAGGAGCACGTGCAGATCTTTCCTGAGATCAAGCTGGACCCCTTCCGAGGGCATCTGGGAGAATATCCCACACATTTTCTAATCCAGGAAACACTTCACCATTTGTGTATCCTTTTACAACAAGATGGATGTTGCACTGACTTCTGGGTTAGTTACAGCGTATTTGATGATGCGCATTTCAGTTGTTCCTAAGGCCTTGACGGTGTACACAGCAGTGATGCGCCCTCGCTCCACGGTAGGCAGGAAACATCACACGCTTCCTACCGAGCACGGACCGAGGTTCACACAACTAATGCGCTCCAGCCTGGAGCCCAGTGCCTCCTGGTGAGACTTCGTACTTCATCCTACGCTCTGCTGCCTGATTTCTCAAGTGGCCCTGGTTAGTCTCAGAGTGAAAGTCCGGGCGTTGGGCGCTACCTGTATGGGGAAGCAGGGGCTCCGGTTCTCGCAGGTCAGCTGGCAGGAGGCGCTGGTGCTCTGCGGGGTGAGTGCTATGTCGTGGTCGATGTACTGTCCCCACGCCGTCAGAAAGTCGGAATACTGGTCGTCTTCGGTCACCGCCTCATTTGGAACTTGGATGATTTGCCTCGTCACCTCCCGCACCTGGCAAGCAGAGCTCGGCTCAGCAGACCCAGGAGGGCCCCACGGCTTCCAGCAGAGGCGCCACGACCTCTCCATGGAATTCCTGTCTCGGGTCCACGGAAACCCTGTCCCCTGCGGCGTGGCAGGCAGAGCTGAACAGCGCACCTGCAAAGAGGGGCTCAGGAGTCACAGTACCACGACACTCAGTGCCCAGGGTCCGGCGCGGGACGTGGAGAGAGTCCACCCTACTGCAGGGAGGGCCCAAGGTGGGCAGAGTGGAGGGCGAGGGAGAGGCTGATGGGAGCCCTGACCGTCCTCCCGCTCCATCCACTCGTCCTCCTCAGCTTCCGGGGAAAGCCTGGCCCTCTCGCTCAATAGCCCCCTTAGAGAGCCAGCTGTGCTGTGCCTGTCCGTGTGGGGCCGCATGGTGATGGGGGCGGTGCACAGCCGGCCTGGGCAGCCCTCACACTGCGGTGTTTTCTGGGCAGGGCCCAGTACCGGGGGTCAGGCTCTGAAGGCTCCAGAGTGGAATGGGGCACAAGTGCAGCGGTACACACTGGTGATCCCTGCATCTTGGGAGGCTGAGGCAGGACAGTTGCAATTTTGAGTCCATTCTGGACAACTTAGTGACTTAGTGAGACCCTGTCTCAGAGTAAATGAATAAATAGTTCAGCAGGAAGGTCCTGTGTTCCAATCTCAGCACGGTGGTGGGGGGACAGCTGGGTCAGCCACTGGCACGGGTGGTCAGACCAGGGGTGATGCGGGCCATGTTTTAATCATGCACCAGCGTGTTTCACAGGTGAAGCTGCCTCCAGGAAGCCAGCGACACCCCGCTTTTACACAGGGAGGGGATGAATCAGTGCCTAGCTTCCGCCTGAGCAGGAAGCGAGTTCATCTAAAAACAGTGAGGTGCGCGGCCAGGGAACAGATGAGCGAGGGAAGGGAACCCAGCCGCTGGCTGCCGCCCCCCTGGCTGGCTGGGCCCCGCGTGTCCCTAAGCGTCACAGTGACACGTGACGCAGCTCGGGACCGAGGAACGGGAGCCCTGAGAAGCACAGGCTGGGGGGACCCGGGGGTTCTGTCTGCAGCACGGGGAGGCAGCCCGACCCCAGGCGAGGCAGCACCCTGAGTACCAACCGGGGGCAGCGGGAAGCCGTGGTACAGGAAGTCGGGGTTCCAGCCCCGGGGCTGGCTGAAGCCGTCTTCATAGGCCGGCGGGAGCCATCGGGCCAGGGCGGAGTTGGAGGCGCCCCAGGTGGGGTGGTCCCTGCGGGGAGGAACGCAGGGCGTTAGAGATGCAGGGAAGAGAACAGCGCCTGCGCGGCCCGGCGTGCTGGGGGCGGGGCCACACGGCAGTTCCTGGGGAGCTGGGCAGGGGCGCCCAAGTGCACCACCCCTTCCTGAGCCAGTCACCTCCAAATGACCTGCCCTCTGGGGTCCTCCCCACCGCTGCTTCGTAGTAGCCTGCCTCAGCCTCCTTCTCACAGGCAGGCCCCTCCCCCCTCCGGAACACCGTGGAGGTGGCACTTCCAAGCTCGGATGGAAACGGCTTTAATCCAGGCCCCATCGGTCCCCCAGGAACTGTGCCTTCTACCTGTGCCCCACTCGCGAGGACACAGCTTCTGCTAGAAGCAGGGCACGTGGGAACTTACCACAAAGTTCTAAATTAAGTCAGGTGGCCCTCAAGGAAATAGGTATTAATTTATTGGAAATAAAAATAAAGTTAGGCTGGCTGTGGCAGCACGCACCTGTGAGTTTGAGCCCAGCCTGGGCAGCTTGGTAAGACCCTGTCTCAAAAAGGAAAAACAAAACAAAACAAAAAAGGAGAATGGGCTGGGTGTGTAGCTCAGTGTAAGGCCCTGGGCTCAACCCCATTTTGGAGGGGTGAGCAAGAGAAAAGATAGAAAAGGAGACAATGAGAGAGGGGAGAGAGAAAAATTTAGGCTCGTTCTAAGAGTAAGTCTTACTTGTTTGATTTATTTGACTATGAGAAGGAACACAGTCAATATTTTTTTTTTTACAAAACACCGATCTGGCCGGGCGTGGTGGCACACGCCTTTAATCCCAGCACTCAGGAGGCTGAGGTAGGAGGCGCGTTGTGAGTTCGAGGCCCGCTTGGGCTACAATGCGAGTGCAAGGCTGACCTGAGCTACATAGTGCAACCCTGCCTCAAAAAAAAAAAAAAAAAAAAGAAAAAAAAGCTAGGGCCGGGAATTTGGCTCAGTGGTGTAAGCACCTGTCTAGCAGGCGTGAAGCTGTGAGTTCGATCCCTGGTGCCGCAAAAAATAAATA
The DNA here is from genome assembly GCA_004363535.1 of Dasyprocta punctata. Taxonomy (NCBI): domain Eukaryota; kingdom Metazoa; phylum Chordata; class Mammalia; order Rodentia; family Dasyproctidae; genus Dasyprocta; species Dasyprocta punctata. The sequence continues at coordinate 12,227 of RJWM01021443.1, forward strand.
AATAAATAAATAAAAATAAAATGAAACACCGATCTGCAGTTTTATTTTATTGTTCAAAATCTACTTTGGCAAAAATATATTTAAAGTGTATGTTAAAGGAAAGCTGTTATTAATAGTATCTTGATTTCACAAACTAGTCCTGCGAATATTAGGGAAAGAACTTCTAAGACAAAGGGAACAGATCTAAGTAAAAGCCATTTGCTCTGCCTTGGAGCACTTTCTGGAAACTGAGAGAAAGCGATGTTAATGATCAGTTATATTCTGTGTGAAAATCAGGTGCTTTCCAGTTTCTATATTTTTTAAGTTGAGGAGCCACCTGATTTGAGTTTTTGCGGATAGTTCTGCAAAAGTGATTTTACTGATAACTCATCATATGTTAATTTCTTATGCATGGCAGAAGGCATTTTGAGAACCAAGTTCCAATTCTCTAATAAACTTCTATTCCCAACTACAAGTTCACACCATCAAGGTTCTGGGGTTCCTCAGTGCTCTGCCCCACTTGCCAGTAAAGAGGAGATCCATGCAGGCCACAGCCCAGGCTACGAGGGCAAGGGCCACTTCCGGTCCTCAGTGCTCTTCCTGGGTGACTGGGGTGCAGGCACCATGCAGTACGCCATGCCCTCGGCTGACGGGGACTAACCCACTGCCCACCCTGCTCATCAGTGGGTGAATTCCGAAAGAGGCCCTCTGTGCACTCAACAACTGATTAACACCCTTGGGTGTTAATTTTGGTGATTTCATCAATTGGGTGCTAACAAAGAGTGTAAAAAACAGTTCAGACTTGAAGAACATGAACACTTAGATCCTTGTGCTCACTGCAAATCGTTAAACTACGAAATTGCGATTTATAAAATATAAATATGTAAAACACACATATATAAGTTTATATAAATGTATAAAAGAAAGATGAATATAGAAAATGTAATAGAAACAAATACTGGCAGAGCATATGAACGCCTTTCAAGAATAAAGCCTTCTTACATTTGGGAAAAAAATTATAGACGAATTACAATAAATACCAGCGGAAAAGACCAACAAGAAAACCAGTGAGAATTTTCTGCTAGTGAAAAAAATGGATTGTTTTGGAAGTAGAGTGGCCACCACATTCTGAAGGCATCAGTCACGCCCACGCAGGAACAGGAGCACCGGGCTGTCTGTCTGGAGGCTGCAGGGCCCGAGTGTGGTCACAGCCCGTGTCAGAGGACTCGGGAGCTTTTGTGGCAAAAGCATCTGGATTGGAAAAGACGGGGATCTAGACATTTAAAATGTCTCGGGTGCATCTGATGAGTAGACACTTAGAAAACATGGAGAGTGAAGAGTACCTAATGATTTTTAAACCTTTCAGAGTGTTTGGAAATATAAATATTAAAAAGCTGGTGGCATTATTACTAAATTATTGTCACCCTCACGGGTACAGCCTTTCACTTTTGTACAAGCGAACTGGATTTTCCGCAGAGGAGGGGGAGACACAATGTGCTACAGAGACTGCTGGTAATGTGGCACCCAGGGGTGGGTGTGGCCTCCTAGGCCGAGTACGGCAGGCAGCGTCCTTCCGCTTGCAAATCTCCCAAGGGCACTGCAGGGCTGGGGACAGCAGAGAAGAGGCCTCAATTGCTCTCAAAGCTGCAGCTGTAGCTGTGAAGCATTCCAAAGGCCGCACTACAAGTGGGGACCCCTGGGGCAGTCAGGGGCACTGGCAGCCTGTGAGAAAAATGCTATTTATATAGCAGCAGCAGACCAGCCAGTAGTCCAGATTTGAGGCTATGACTGGTTCACATACACCTCTGCTGATTGGTCCAAATTTATGTCAGCTAATTGGTCTAAATTCAAGCTTACTGACTGGTCCAAACTCAAGCCAAATTCAAGGCTACTTGTTGGTCCAAACTCAGTGTAATGCCCTGCTAGAGGAGCAGAGATCATTGGACTTGTGTAGAGGCAACCTGGCATGGAATTGATTGTGGCCGGGTGCAGGCAGGCAGAAGGAGAAAAGATCATCTGAGGGAACAAGAGAAATGGCCCCTTTTACAGGGACTGAAAAAAGGCAAGGGACATTGGGAAGATTTTAATAAACATCTGTGGTCAAAGATGTCTCTGGTGGTCTTGCACCGCAGTGCACAAAGTCCTTGAAGGGTCTGGTGTAAGTTTTTGGGCGGCTCCAGATGTCCCTAGATGTCCCTGGCCCTGCAAGATTCCTCCTTCTATCTCTTGTCCTGTCTTATCCTGTGTCTGAGGATTATTGGCTCGTGCTGAGCCGAGCTCCCGGCGGAGAACAGCCCCTCTGCTAGTAAGGCTGGAGGCTGCTAGGGTCAGGTCCCGCCAGCCTTACACTCAGGTCTCCTGATTGGCCCAAATTCAAGGTTGCCAATAAATCCAAATTCGAGCCTGCCGACTAGTCCAAATTAGAGCCAGTGATTGCTCCAAACTCAAGCATGCTGATTGGTCCAAATTTGAACCTGTGACTGGTCAAAATTCAAGCCTACTTATTCAAGCCTATTGATTGGTCCAAACACAGTTTTGCTGCTTCCTTTATATTCCAGTCTGCCACAGTCAGGGTCCACGGCTACCAGGGTGGCTGGGGTGTTTGGGCAGCTGCAGCTGTCAGGGAGACAGTTCAGGGGAACAGAAGGAGGGTCACTCGACATCTGCCCCGTCTCTATGAAAATCACAGCGCTAAAATCAGGACTGTTGTCATTTTGGGCACCCTGCATGAGCGCTGGCCGTGTTCATCACAGCTTATTGGGGCTCGGAGCCCTGGGGGATGTTAACTGTTGGCCCCGAACCCCTTCCTGGTCTTTGTGCCATTCCGGGTGTTTTCTCCAGGCTTCCTCAGCGGGGTGCAGAGCCTGGAACCCGGGAGCCAGGCAGCAGCACGGGGCGTCAGCCGGCCAGCGGCCGGGAGGACGCAGGCTCCTCCCGAGGTCACGGGGCGAGCCGCGAAGCACTCATGGGCCCAGCAGAGGCGCAGGACTGCTGTCTCTGTCCACTCTCCGCCTGCCGAGCCCACTCGGGGGCGCCACCAGCTCACGCAGGGCCACGCTGTGGGCAGACTGCCCCCTGGGGACCCGGGGACACCCGCAGTCTCACCCAGCCGATTCTCATTCACACTGCGACTCTCCTCGGGGGTATTAAGCATAATCAGCTCCCAGGTGTTTTGATATTTAGAGTAAAATTTTTAAAAATCGAAACAGCTGAAGAGGCAAACATGTCAGTTTTACGTCTCAGTTTGTGTGGAAGGGAAAAAGTAAGAAAAGAGGCTGCGCGGAGCCCCAGGAGGCGGAGACGCGCCCGCCGTGCCCAGCCCGGAGCGCCCCAGGCCGCTGCCCGTGTGGGCGCCTCTGAGATGTGGCCCAGGCGGACGGGAGGGCGCAGGCCGGGCCGGGCGTGGTGGTCTTTGGGGCGCCCGCTCGCCTGTTCTAGCCGGAAGATTTCAGGATTTATGTTTCTATCCCACCTGCTGTCCAAGAAACCACCCCCGACAGTGCGGCTGCAGCTTGGCCTGTGACGGCTCAGAAACCTCCCGTCTTCGTGGGGTCAGCTGCTGGGGCCGCCACCGCCTCATCTACGCAGAGATTTCCTCACCCTCCCGGCCCCGGGGCTCCCACGCCAGATCCGGGCTCCTCCGTGAGCCTGGAAGTGGCCCTGGCCACCGCAAGGGAGCATCGCAGCCATCAGATCCCCACCTGCTGCCGCGGCCACTAAGTCCTTGAGGATGGACCCGAACTGCTTCCGCTCTGTGCTGCGGCGCCCCCTGCAGGCTGCGCGGGCGCCTGCTCCACCCGTGGCTGCGCAGTGCGCCCTCGGGCGCTGCCCCGTGACCTGGAGACCCTTTGGCGAGTCTGGTGGGGAAGGGCGTGGTAACTGATTTTTTTTTTTTTTTTTTTTTTTTTGTCTTTTTGAGACAGGGTCTTGCTATGCAGTTCAGGCTGACCTTGAGCTCACTTTGTAGCCCAGGCTGGTCTCAAACTTGAAAGGATCCTCCTGCCTCAGACTCCCAAGTTCTGGGATTACAGGAGTGTGCCACCATGTCTGGTTCCTTTATAATTTTTTTTTTTTTTTTTTTTTTTTGGTACCGGGGATCAAACTCACAACCTTACACCTGCCAGGCAGGTGCTCAGGCCACTGAGCTAAATCCCCGGCCCACCTTTGTAAATTTTTTGAGACAAGATCTTGGTAAATTGCCAAATTCCGCACACTGGGCTTGAATTTGCAGTTCTCCTGCCTCTGCCTCCCAGAGTGCTGGGATTACAAGCATGTGGCCACCACATCCGGCTGTGATTTGCTAGTGCAGTATGTCAGAAGCCTCCCCCACCTCTCTGGATTTTAGGCAAGGGAACCCGTCTTTTTTTCTAGATACTGTACTAGAGCACAGGTCATCTCCCCTAGGACCAGATGGGGCAAAGTTGTCATGAAGCGGGGGAAGACCCTCCCAGGTGGCCCGGGCTCCAGGTCGGGGGAGGGCACAAGGAGCGTCCCCAAACCGTACCTGTTGTTGCAGGCGCCCGTGATGTGTCTGTACTTCTTCGTCAGGCAAGTGTTGGGGCATTTTGGTGGCAGCATGTAAGGCAGGCAGCCGGACAGATTTGCGATCATGGTCAGCAGATCTGATGAAACGTCTAGGAACAAAGAACAGCGCATCAGCACTCTGGTCGCAAGAGCGAACCTCTGAACGCAGGCAACCTTCTAACGTGGTCCCAGAAGCTGCGTTGCCACCTGAGCCAGCGGATTCCACGCAATCTGAGTCATTCTTTCGAGAAAATCTGCATCCTATGTTTAAGTCTAGGGCGCCCTCATTTAAGTGTCTTGAGTTTCTTCCCTGTCAGGGACGCAGTGTTTTGTTTTGTCTTTCGTTCTGCGATGTTTCAGAGAAGTGGTCTGGGGCCCCTGAGCGCCAGTCGTATGGCAGACCATTGTGTCCAGCCGCGCCCGCTCTCAGAGGATGGTGCACCTGTGGCCTTCATCCCCTGGTTAAAATAAAAACTCGCCTTGGTCACGTTTGTTGATAGTTTTCAGCTGTTCATCTCTAAACCCCTGCTATTTTCCTTTTCATTGATCTTGGAGTCTTTCTTATACAACTCCCTAAATTAGAGCCCAAGAAAGCAGTCTCTTTCATTTTTATTTTTTTGCCAATTCTGTCACCATTTATATCATTCAACAAACCAAAGTAGGGCTGTTTTTTTCATGTCTGAGAGTAGAAGCAATCACTAGTTCTCTCCCTAAGATGGTTTAAATAAATCTTTGGAAATAATACCATAAAACTTTGATTAATCACTAATCAAATGCCAATGAAACTGAGATATTCACTAAGAAAAAGCCAGGAAGGAATGCATTCTGTTTTCAAAGAGAAGAGAATCAAACAAGCTCTTCATAAGAGTGGCAACCAAACCAAACCGCCTTAATGGGAACGATCAAACAAGACTCCTGCCACAATCTGCGTTCAGTTAATGGGCGGGCTCTGCGTGTCTCACAGCTGCAGCACAGCAAATCAAGTTCTCTAGAGTGAACCAGGGGATTGGAGCCACATGAACAACCAAACCCACTTTGGCAGAGTGGGGAGGAGAGCAGTTATTACCCTGTGATTGAAGTGATCAAAAGGAACCTCTGGGGTCCTTTTACTTTTTTACATTATAAATATTCTAGGTCGACTATGCTTTCAAGGGAATAATTTCAAACATGCTGTGGCATGGGGCTCTTGAATTCTGCATCATGGCCTGGGCCAGACACATCAGCCTGTTTTCCCTAAATAAATACACCCTGACCTGGACAAATGGCCCAGAGACGCTGAAGTCCGAGCCAGGAGGCTCACATCTCAGGCACCAGGACATACCATCCCCATTGCCATTTTTTTTTTTTTATTTTTCCTCTTGCGGCCCTAGCCAATCCCACAACAGGACAGGGGACCAATGTCTTTACAAAGATTTTCCAGCCACATGGTTTGAAATGGGAACTGTTTCAAGCTGAGTGGTAATCCAGCATTCTTGGAGGCGGAGGCAGGGGGGATCGAAAGTGTGGGCCCAGCCTGGGCAACTTAGCAAGACTTTGTCTCAAAAAATTAACTAATTAAGCTGGCCGTGGTGGCACATGCCTTTGATCCCAGCATTTGGGAGGCTGAGGTAGGAGGAGCGGTGTGAGTTCGAGGCCCGCTTTGGCTACAACGTGGGTGCAAGGCCGGCCTGAGCTACATAGTGCGACCCTGTCTCAAAAAACTAGGGCTGGGAGTTTGGCTCAGTGGCTTAAGCGCCTACCTGGCAGGCACAAGGTTGTGAGTTCGATCCCTGGTGCCACACACACACAAAAAAACTAATTAATCAATTAAAGGGCAGGGTAGGTAGCTCAGTGCAAATGCCCTGGGTTGGATCCCCAGTATCACACACACACACACCAAAATCCTTTTGCTATATAATCAATTAAACTTCACTGTTAAAGTTAGGAGCTGAGAATTCTGGCTGACCCTGAAACAGTCAAGTTTGTCCAGTGACTCGGCTCTGGATGAAGAAACCCCGCATCTTGCCCGCACCGTGTGAGGTGTAAAGATGCCTGTAAGAGTATCCGCTGTCTTCCCGTCATCTCAGCACTGAATCTGTAGCGATCTTGACTTAGGAAACTCGCTCCTCCTCATTTGGCCGTCAGCAACGGTCCACACAGGCGGCCAGGGAAGCGTCCTCCTTTGTTGGCTGGCAACGGCCTTGGGTGACCAAATCTGCCCGGGGGTTGGCTCAGCGGTGCCCTTTGCTGGCTAGAATGTTCCCTCTGGGAGAAACGTGTTTCCTCTCAAGGTCACATCCCTGGATCGTGAGTTCCCAGTGGGTCGGGAGGTGACGGGAAGATGCCCCAAATCACTTCACACCAAAGAACAGACCTGCTTCTCTCTGTCTGACCTGAACAGCAGAGAATCGGAATCCCCCAGAGTAGCGAGGATCAGAAGCTGGGACTGCTCTCAAGCATCTTAAAGAAGAGCTACTCGTGTCCTGTCCCGTCCTGCTCGCTGTCGGCCTAGAAACACCCCTAAATGCCAACAGCTCCCCACAAATCGAGTGCAGCCTCCCTGCATTGCAAGGCGCCGCACTCACCTGGGGGAAGCGGCAGCTGCGTCAGCCCCAGAGCCTGGATGGCGGCTTCCGTGATCTCCGCAGCCCGGGAAATGGCTCTGCTCGCCGGCTCGGGGAACTTGGAGAAAGCCAGCAGCTGAGATGGAGAAGCGATGTCCCTCTTTCTGAGGTTCCTGGGGCACAGGAAGGAGACAAAGGAACACACACATATGCAGCCTCTTGGCTCTTAATAACCAGTTAACTGAGCATCCAGTAATGGCAGCGATGAGACCCTTGTGATTCCCGCCCACAGGGCTGCTGGGGTCCGGAAAGGAACGGGACGCAGGTGTCAGATGGCGAAGGGAGCAGCTGATGTTTGCCCTTTCACTCCCATGCCTGCCCTGAGTTGATCTGCAGAACAATTGTTTGCTTTGTATTAAAAACTTGGTCACTTCCAGAGAGGGGATGTGGCTGTGCACGGCCCGCCCAGGCTGCCGGTGGCCCAGGCCATGCACGCGTCCCCACGAGGTCCCCCACCCTGCTGTCCCCTTCTCCCTGTGGGACCTAGTCCTTCTGGGTTCACAGCAGCGCTGGCCATAGTGGGATTCACAGCGAGGGGATTCAGGGGTCCTGAGGACCAGGAGGCCAGGGACAGCAGCAGGACAGAGGTGAGGCTGGCAGTGACCCTGCTGTCCCCAGGGGGCCCAGGGCACTGTCTGTGCACCTGCTGCCTGGACACTGGACCCTCAGGTCATATCTGACACAGGCGCAGGCCGGGCCCAGCAGAGGGATGGAGGACTCCAGGCACCTGCCACCCAACGGCTGCTGCAGGTTGGGGGGGGGTCTCTCAGTGCACCCTGAGAAACGCCTGGGGTACCCTAAAAACAAGGCTGGTCATTGTGGGAGCAGGCAGGGGGTGGGGTTGGTGGATGGTGCTTCATTAGGAAGATCTGCTTTAGGTAACTCTCGGTACTCCCCTGCCAACCTCTGAGGGGTGGGCTGCAGTTCAGTGGCCGATTTCTGTGCCACAGGAGCCACAGCTGCATCGCGGCCGGCACCCAGGAGCGACCCCCAGAGCCCCTGGCCCTTGCTCTGCGCTAAGTCTTGGGGAGGGGCTCCCACTTGTGATCAGAATTCAGCCTCTCTTAACCAGAAAGTCTTGAATTACAGGTCGGATCGTGGCGCTTTCGCCCTGTGTTTTGCTAGAGCGAGCACCTGGGATTCATCTCCTGTCTCTGCCTCCCGCAGTGACACAGGAAAGTGACTTTGCTCCCAGAAGCACCAGGGCTGGGCTCTCTGATGGGGCTGCTGGGCAGTTTAGGAGGTGACTGTGACGAGTAAGCGGGGGCGACGCGGGACCGCAGATGTCGGTCAACGCCCACTGCTCCCCCTTCCGCTCAGCCGGGTTACCTTTCCAGGGAGGCGTAGATGGCACCGTCCACCGCACGCACAGCGGCCTCCAGCACGCCGAGAACCCGCGCGTCTCTGGTGTCTCCTGCGCAACAGAACAGCGCGCAGTAAGAACCCAGTCGCGCCCGCAGCTCTGCTGGTGTCGCTGTCTCCCTCCAGTCCAGCAGGGGTAGGGAAAACCTTCGGGACCAGTGGGTCACTGCACCCCATGAACCTGTGTCCCTAAGATGGAGCGCTGGCTCCCCTCTCCGAGTGAGCCTGGGACAGGCAGGAATGTGTCGACACCGCATTTCTCAGTTGCTCAAACTGCTTCTCGAGATCCTGAATAGTGTTCTGAATATTTCTGTTCATAACAATGTCTGCCTACTTGTGCACTTCACGAAAGATGAGTTCTTCAGATGCACTGGCAGTGTCTGAGATCGCTGTCATCATTTTATTTTGTCAGCACTCAGACTGTTGGGTAGGTCAGGACGCCACCACTGGGTCCAGACAAATATTAGGAAGGTGATGGGGACCACTGGAGACGAACCCCACTCCTGTCACTAGGCTAGCTTTTCTGTGACCAGTACTTCATTGAAATAAAAGCATTTATTCCTACAAGTAAAAGGACTATGAGAATGTCATGAGCATTAAATATCTACACAGAAATAAAAACTACTTTTGAAAAGGTAAATCTCAATCTGGCAGGCGGTGCAGACCTGCAGCCCCAGCACCCTGGGAGGCTGAGGCAGGCAGGTGGCAAGTTTGATCCCAGCCTAGACAACTTAGCAACTCTGTAAGATCTTGTGTCAAAATAAAAATGAAACAGAAGGATGTAGTTTAGTGTAATGATCCTGTGTTCAGTCTCCAGTACAGAAAGAAAGGAAGGGAGAGAGGGAGAAAGAGAGGAAAAGAGGATGGAGGAAGGAAGGAAGGAGGGAGGAAAAGAAAGAATAGAAAGGGCCAATCTCAACGTGTTTGGGATGAAGCGGCACGGCACGCCGACATCCCAGAGATCGTCTCAAGTCCACTCGACAGCCCTGCCGGACTAAGGGACCCAGCAGCCTCTTCCTAAATACTTTCTGATGACGTTGGCCCAAGAAGAGATGGGGGGGCCGGAAGCCGTCAGTCTGGGACACGTGGACCCCGAGTCCCAGGGCTGAGTGAGGACGCCGGGCCCACAGCGGGTGAGCGCACTTGGGAATCTCACTCACTTTTCTCTTCGTTCTTCACACCCACCGAGGCAGCCTCTGCTGCCAGCTCCTGGCTGCTTCCGAAGTTAGTGGCAGCTCCTTTTCAGCCAAATTCGCTAATCACTGCCAAGGGGTGGGCGGCTTTCTGACTTCTTTCAGGCAGGGAGGCCTGGGTTCGAATCCCACCTCAGAGACCCGGCAATCCCAGCCCTGCCGTGTGTTCCCTGGTCATCGTCTAGGAAGTGGGCAGGGTTTCAGGGCCAGCGAGGGCTGTGAGCGCTCAGCCTCCTGCGCCCTCTCCCCAGGCTCCTCCGCTGAGTGTCCTGTCCCATCCTCTCCTGAACATCCATCTCCGCCTTGAACTCTTCCAGGCCCAAGCCACTCCCTCCGCCCCGGCCTGTGCTCTTGCCTCAAACATTTACTGGAGCCGAGTGGCACCAAGAAGCTCGGCGTGGCCTCTGCCCCTCCCTCCCTGCGCGATGGGAAAGGCGCTGCTGCCCCCGCGTCCACTCCCCGAGTCTCACGGTGGAGCTGGGTCCTGGGCCGTCTTTCCCACACAGACCCGTAAGTCCTGCGTCCATCACAGCACCCTCGGGTCCCCGCCTCCCACGGGGTCCCAGCAGGCTCCTTGAGACGGAGTTCAGGCCCCTGCCAGCTGGTCATACCTCCTTCCAGGATTCAGGGCACCAACTGTGATGCCCAGTGTCCCCCTCAGCTCATGACAGCGCCAGCACCAAACTTCCAGCTCAGTCAGTTTCCAGACAGGGGTTAGCCAACGTTCACATACTCCTGCTTAAGCTGCATCGACCACATATCATTTATTCCCTTGGTTCTTTTAGTACCAAACAGTGCACTGAATTTTGGGGAATTTCTTGTTCTTTCTTTTTTTTTTTTTTGTACTGGTGATCAAACTCACGACCTCATGCTTGCCAGGCAGGCGCTGTGCCACTGAGCTATATCCCCAGCCCGGCACTGAATTTCTAAAGCAAAGCTTTATAGGTTTGTAGATTATTATTGTCTCAGACCTGACCAACCTCTTCTCTACGCCTTCAGCTCAGACCCCACCCATGCCGGCAGGCGCGTCCTGGGGCACAGCCTCACCTGCCACAGCTGCGGGACGCCCTTCTGCCCAACCTGTCCCCTGCAGTTTATTTATTTTGTTTTTCAGAACTGAGCATGGAAGCCTAGAGAGGCAGCAGACTCGGTGCCTAGATCAGGGGCCACCGCCCCAACTCCTGGCTCTCCCTGAGTGACTGCACCTGCCGGAGGTTGATTCTGCTCTTTTAGGGAGCAGTGAGGCCCCAAGTTCCCCCAGTTCTATCCATGGCACACGGAAGAGAAGGAATCCAGGACGCTATTATGGGCGAAGACACCACCCTTCGGGTGAAGAAGGCGGCTGCCCGGCTCCACAAGTGTTCATATAAACGAAGCAAAGAAAACGGAACAAAACCAAACAGAAAGCCCAGCTCTTCACCGTCCAACACCACACGCCTCGCCGGCTCCTGCGCTTTACCCCTTGGCTGACTGAGCAAACCCGGGCGCTCGGGGCCCCGAGCAGGACCAGGTTTCGATCATCTGTTTGCTGAAACTCAGTGAAGCGGAAGCACGCCTGCTAGCTTTCCTTGCTAAACAAACCCACCCTCGGCCCGGGGCCCGCGGTTCCCGTGTGCCGCCAGCACCCTGCTGCCCTGCACCGCGCGTCTTACTTCCTCCTCGCAGCGGCAGCCTGCGGGAGCAGCCGCCACGAGCCGAGCCGCTGCACACGGCTCTGGATCCGCCCGAGCGCTACAAACGCGTCTCAGCAGGCTGGGCAGAAGAGAGCACAGAAGGACGCGGCGCTCCCGGTCCCCGCTTCTGCCGGAAGGGACCCGTGGCGCAGCTCCCCGGAGCTACAGGGCCCATGCATGGGATTTCTGGGGAGAAGGAATGCTTACACTTCATTTTCAGATCTTTTTATTATGGAATTTTCAGGCGCTGAGTATTTTTTCTCTTTGTGCTTGGACCCGGGCGGTGGGGGGGGAGGGAGGGTCGTCCTGGGCTGCTTGCATACAGTGGGGAGCAGGTGCCCAAAGCCTGCCGCACAGATGCAGGAACCCCAGTACACAAACTCACCAGGCAGCGGGCTTTGCTACGTGCACGGAGGTTTGAGCTGTGGTGCAATGCGGCTGATGAAAATTATGCTTCTGAGAAAGTTTATAATGTGATTCATGCTGTCCCAAATGAGCTAACGACTTATTGTCAGTTGATTAAAATAATTCAATAAATAAAAGAAAACTTATACTAAAGAAAAAAAAGTCAAATGGAAACACCAAGAGCAGAATGTATGTTCCAAATAAGAAATTTACAGAGTAAACAAGTATGGAGGCAGCTTCAAAATATCCCAATGAAAGGAAAGTCTGTCCCCCGGGGGAGCACCGTTATAAATACTGTATCAAGCGCTCGTGCAGCAGGAGTCAGGGCTGCGTGTGGAGGTGTGGAGGAGGATGGTTAGGGCTCGGGACTGGGCAGCCCCAGTCCGACAGGAGCCCGGGCGGGGGTCAGGAGCAAAAGGGACAGGCTGAGTGCGGCCCTGCAGGGGGCCTGCGCCCCATCATTGCTCCGCCCGAGGAAAGCTCATTTGCAGGGTTTGTGACTTTTCTTTTTTATTTATTTATTTATTTATTTTTATTTATTTACTTTTTGGTACCAGGGATCAAACTCACGACCTCAGACTTACCAGGCAAGTGCTTGAGCCACTGTGCTAAATCCCTGGTCCCAACTTTTCTTTTTTAAACAAAGAGTAATTATTTTAACCAATGGATCTCAGTAGCATTCTCTGCCTAATCTCCCATTATAGCACACCGGTTCTAAAAATACACCACAGATGCTCGTGAATGAAAAATGAGAAGGAATGAAATACAAAAATGCAAAGAAAACATATTCACACATATGAATGGGTAAAGATGAGATTATTGAGCCAGGCATGGTGGCACACGCCTGTAATCCCAGCACTCAGGAGGCTGAGGCAGTAGGATCATTGAGAGTTCCAGACCAGCCTGGGGTACAAAGTGAACTGCATAGTGAGACCCTGTCTCAAAAAGACAGAAGAAAAATAAAAAAGCAAGAAATTATTTCACTCTGCAGTCATAGGAAACTCAGTTCTTTATCAGAAAGAATTTTATTCTAATCCTTCTAAACACAAGAGTGACATTTTTCTCTTTGAAATGCATACCAAAGCATGCCCTAAACCAGGTGTGGTGGCACAGGCCTGTAATCCCAGCACTCAGGAGGCTGAGACAGAAGGATTATCACAAGTTCAAGGCCAGTCTGGGCTACAAAGGAAGACCCTGTCTCAAGAAACCTAACCAAACCAAGCAGAACAGAAACAAAACAAGTAATAAAAAGGTCCTCAGGGACTTTCAGGAGCTGCCATTACACTTTGCCCTTGCACACGGGAAAAGCAACTTTCCTCATAAGGTCAAAGGATCGGATTCTGATTGCTACTTACCCCAGGGCAGTCCTTTGCCTCTCAGGATGAAAGGGAGGAGAACTCCAGTGCAGACCACGACCAGCGTGACAGCCACAACCACGCGCATCCTCATCGTGAGGCTGAATCAGGCACACGGGGCACAAGCTCTCAATGGCTGCACAAGGCCGGCTTAGAACCAGCCCCCCTGCTGCCAGTTGGGGGTGCCAGTGCTCGCCCTCCGATCGGGGGACACAGTCAGGTGCAGGCCGGGCAGACCTCGAGGGTCGGCACCGACTTGAAGCTGTACCTGTCCCATTTGACAGCTCAATCGCCAGATAGCTCAGTAACTACCTACTTTAACCCGATGTGGTGTCAAATAGTGTGACGTTACGGGAAATAATTATTGGAAGTAAAAGAATCTATTTCCCCTGATACATCCACGAGGGACAGGAACCTCATATTAGGAATTTAGTGTTTATCAAAGCGGTGAATCAAATCCCCAACCTCCTCTCAAGTTTCCCACAGCACTCCTGTTCTCGGGAAGGGTTTTCAGAAATACGGAGCGGCCGAGACAAAGCCAGAGATGCCAGCGCCGTCTCTGCCACTTTCGAAACCTTTGCCTTCCTCGCCTCAGGTTTTCTGCAGCGGGCTTGGAGGTCCAGGCTCAGAGCTCAGGGCAGCATAAATGCATGGCGGGGCCTCCTGGGGACGGACACAAGTGCCCCGAGGCCGGGAGGAGGGACACGCGCGCGCCCCTTGGCCCCCGAACCACTGTACCGATTCCTGATTGATTTCTCTCAGGGAATGAAAGCCCAGAGCTTCAGAGCCAGACCCTTCCTCCGTCTCAGCAGCGCAAACCTGCGGGCAGCCTGACTGCCGGCTGCGGGACTCGGTCACGGCCACATGAAGTCACACTCCACGCCGACGCCCACGCCGGCCATCGGGAGGTGGGGCGACTGCAGGGTGCTCTCAGGCGTCACCGTCACGCAGGCTGCCCAGGGGCCGCGCCAGGCGGAGAGAAGGGGCCACGTCACCGAGGTCTGCAGGACGCCCGTCCCCCCACCCCTGCAGTCTCCTCTCCTCTCATCAGGAAAAAGACGCGGATCGGGCAGCGCCGAATGGACTGGGCCCTGCGTCCTGCGATGACCCCTAGTGATGCGGGGCCACAGCTGACCCCGCGCCCTTCAGGTCCTTGGAGTGAGTGATGCGCTGACTCCCTGGGGACCCGAGCGCCAGCAGCTCTCTCATGCGGACCTCCTGGGCCTCCGGGGCTGGCACGGGGCCGTGTGTGCCGTCCAAGGACAACTGTGACCGTGCAAATACCCTGTCGTTTGACGTCAGGGGACTCACATACCAAGTGCCTCTTCGGCTGCTCTGCGGAGCGGGAAGGACGCCTTGTTCCTCTACTGAGCTCTCCAGAGTTCCGCGTCACGGTCTTGCCACACGGTCACACTCGCCCAGGGGGACCCCGAATGTCCCCAAGCCCAGCAGTCATGAGAATAAACAGAATCCCAGACCTAGGTCTCTGCGCTTGTGGAAATCTAACTCTCCATGTGTGGATTTCCAGCTGTGCGCGCGGGGAGGGGGGGGGCTCACGGACACTGTCGTACAATTCACCCCTACAGTGCAGCCCTGAAAACAGGGATTTCAAACGGACACAGTCTTCCTTGACCTGAGAGACAAGCATAACTGCTTTTACTCAACATAAGTGGCTCCAAACGCAACAGAAATATCAGTGACTATAGTGGAACGTCGTGCTTTCTGATAAACTCAGGGTTTTTTCTTTTCTTTTTTTTTTTTTTGTTTTTTGTTTTTTTCTTTTTTAAGCTTTTTTTGAGACAGGGTCTCACCATGTAGTTCAGACTGAACTCACAGCATCCTCCTGCCTCAGCCTCCCAACTCCTGGGACGACAGGTGTGCGCCACCCCACCAGGCCTAAACTCAGTGTTCTACTGAGCATTCAGACCCAAGCCTTGGAGAAATATGAACAAGTACCCACCTGGCTTTTCTGAAATCCCTAATTCGCCGCCAGGCTGCTTGACAACCTAAGAAAAAAGGTGTTTGGGGAGATTTGTAGAAATCTCAAGAGGAAATCCAAGAAGGCACTGCAGCTTTTGTTAGAAAAGACACAGAGGAACCCGCCTGCTCTGTGCTCTGCGAGCCCAATCGCAGGTGCGCGCTCCCGAGAGGCTTTCAGCGAGTTTCCGGTTCACAGTGAGCGCCGTGCGTGCGCGCCCCTTCTCCGCAGAGACCAGGGCTTCTCCACTCGGGCGGAGGCGGCGGCGGCCCTGCTTTCCTGGCCGTGCACTGAGCAGAGGTCGAAGCCAATGTGAGCGCCATGCGCGCGGGGCGCTGGGGTTTCAGAGAGCGCTTGGCTGCCCTTAGCGTCTTCCCGGGGGTATTTGGGAAGCAGTGAGGGCGGAGCTCTTCGTCATCAGCACAAAAGGAAATGCAGCTGGGCGGGGGCGCGATGTGGACGGCACACCCAGCAGTCTCAGTTATCACAAAGTTGTCCAGGCTGTGCTGGAACGTGCAATCCTGCCTCAGCCTCCCGGGATGCTAGGATTGCAGACGTGCACCACACAGCTAGCTGCACACCCACGTTTTTATGTTTTATGTGGAGCCTGAGCTTGGTGTGCGAAGGGAGGACAGTGGGTGTCTGGTCACCTGTCTTATTTTTATAAGAAATGACTACTGGCCAGGTGTGGTGGTGCACACCTGTAATCCCAGCACGAAGGGAGGCTGAGGCGGGAGAATTGCAAGTTCAAGCCCAGCCTGGGCAACTTAGTGATTATCAAGACCCTGTTTCTAAAAGTGTGTGTGTGTGTGTGTGTGAGGGGGGTGTCTGATGATGTAATGCAGTGCCCCCCAAAAGACTATAGACATTTAACTTTCAAAATTTTGTACATTCTTTAGAAAAAAAAATTGTATCTCCTCTCTCTTTGTATTTTTTTTTTTTTACTATCAAATCTCTCTGGGTAGACATTATTCTCATTGTTATCCAATAAAGGTACTTTTAAAAAACTGAGTTTTTAAATAAAAAGCAAAATGAAATTATTGCCAGTTTCTCCTCTCTCGTGGGTTTGTCTTTGTGGCCCAAGGGAGCAAATGCGAATCTCGCAGGAGGAATCAGAGGGCGGTAACGCCTAATTTTACCTGTTCTGTGGTGAATGCTCTGAGAATTCCAGCCCCTGTGGTTACTAACGCTCCTGTCAGGCATGATGGCGCACGCCTGTAATCCCAGCACTCAGGAGACTGAGGCAGGAGGATTGCTGTGAGTTCAAGACCACCAACCTGGGCTACAAAGTGAGCCCAAGGCCAGCCCGAACTGCATAACGAGACTATGACTCAAAAAGACCAAAAAAAAAAAAAGAGGCTTGAGTTAAGGCAAGAGACTAAACATCTGCCATGAATGCCAATGGCACGTGGACAAGCACGACACCCTGGTCTGAAGACTCTGCTCCGGAAGGAGCCTTAAAATGTTAAGAGGAGTTGGGCCTGGTGACACACATCCATCATCCCTGCATTGTGGGAGGTTGAGGCAGGAGGATCACAAGTTCAAGCCCAGCCTGGGCAAGTCATCAATTTAGCAAGACCCTGTTTTGAAAATAAAAAATAAAAAGGGCTGGGCATGTAGCTGGATGTGATGTCTTTGAGTTTAGTCCCCGGTCCTGGCTGGGGTTGGGGGGAGATTCTTAGAAGGACTAATGTGAAATACATGCTATGCATGCACAGATGAATGGATGTGTGGCTTGGTAAGAGGATGCGATTTCAAACATTAAAAGGAATGATTATAAGCATGTGACATGCAAGAAATGAGTCCCTTCTTCCCCGTGATAGATAAATGAGGCGTGGTGGGCATACCTGTGAGCTGCACTCGGCTTCCGGTTGAGGCATCCGGGACACCGTGCACTTCTGGGGCACAATGCACTTCCGGGGCATGGTACACTTCCGGGGCACCACACACTTCCTTAGCTCCCATATTTCCTGCTCTTAGCTTCTCCCACACCTACAGCCTGGAGAATAAGCCCCTCACCCTGGTTTTCCCTAACAGTCGTCTCTGCTTTTAAAAGGGAACTCAGGAACTCCAATAAATTGCACTGAACTACAAAAATGGAAAGCGCCCCTTCTTACAAGTCATAAACAGTACGAGGAACAGGGAGACTAAAACACATGCTGCATCCGACGAGTTAGGAAAATATTTAAAATTCACACTTAGACGGGTTATGTCTCAAAGTGCAGTGCGTTCCTGTTACCACGGCTCCCCCTGCACGAGATCTGTGCCCCGGATTCAACAACTGAGGCTCAGAGCTGCAAACTAGCGACACGTTTTATTGGTCTCACAACTCTGGGCTCGTTATAAAATCACGCAAAGGTGCCGTGGGATGCAGGAAAGGTTCATGTCTTAAGAAAATAATTTTAATCTTCAGCGCTCGGCAGAAGCCACTCTATCTGCTGGGCATATATCTTCCGGCGAGGCTGTGGCTGTCCAGGAACGCAGGGTCCAGGGAGGCCACTTTGGAGGCCATGAAAGCGTGGACGCAGTGCAGCACGGCCGGCAGGTCCTGGAACTCCAGCTCCTGCAGGAGAAGGGCAGGTGCGTGTTACAGGCGTCAGATGGGCACGTTGCAAAAAATATTCAACAAGCTCTGGATCGGGGGTCCCCAAGAAAGATTCTCCAAGGGAGTAAAAACAAACACGGACCAAGTGCAGTGAAGAGTGAGAGACGGAGCAGCAGGATGGGACTGGGACTGTCAGCGGAATCCTAGGTAGTTTTACACCGATTCCGACTGCAAACTGCTTGTTGTCTGGAGCCCAGCGTGGCTCAGCATGCACTTCCCTGCCTGTGTCCTCACGTGGCTGGGGCTGAAGTCAGACCTGATGATCTGTGCTGTGATCCTGGTGTTCACAGCTCCTGCCAGGGCCGCGGTGGCACTGCGGCATGACTGTGATCACCGCAGATCTGTACTGTCTGTGACCACGCAGGGTCACCGTGCAGTCAGCCTGGCTGCACACGTCTTTCAGGCACAAGATCATTTTTGGAAAGGTAAGTATAGCTCTGCATGAGCCCGGGGCGAGGACCACAAGGAGGCAAAGACCTGGGTTCCCCGTTCCCATTTCCGTGCCAGTGGGGAAGGGAGAGACGATGCTCAAGGGGAGGGTGACGCCCACGCTCGAAGAAAGGCAAAAGAAAACACTGGACCCTCACTTCCCCAGCTCAGAGATCCTCAATCATATTATTTAAGAGCACAAATGACACCAACAGGAATTGTCCTTTTCCCACAAACTTCCCACAGGAAGCCCCCGTGCCGAACCAACACAGTGACAACGGACCTCAAAGCCAAAACAGAGGCTATGCTGCATCTAGAAGTTGGGGTGCTGCTGGGGGAAGCGTTCTTGCGTGCTTGTGGGCTATGAGGAGTTCCCAGCCTGCCTCCCATCCTACCTGGCAGAAAGGGGGCATTTAGTACATTCTCCTGATTCATCTCTCTTCTGCATAAGGATAACAAAGTTCCAGCAGAACCAGGAAAGATACACTTCCCTTTAAAGTGTCTGCTGCCTGGCTGACAGCCTGTCTCCTGACTTTCAGCAAATGCTAACCTGCTAAGTGGCTGTGATAACACTAGTGAAGAGACTGGCATTTCCCAGAGAGTAACCCTGGCATCCTGGCTCCATCACTGAGTTCCTGGGAGTCCTGGGCAGGGCCCTGCCATATCCACGGAGGCCCACAGAGTGGGAAGGTGGCTGCTCGCCATCAGGAAGGCCACCTCCCTGACGTCTGCATGTGTCCATCTATAACCCAAGGAGGGAAGACGTAGAATGACTTGATTTTACGGGGACAGAGCATTTGTAGGAATGGAACCCCACACTGAGAGTATCCGACAGAGCCAGGAAAGAAGGCCCTGCGGGGGTCACGTCCTGCTGTGCTTGAGCTGCAGCCCCCTCGTCATGGACACAGGGGGTCTCCTTTCTTTCGACCAGCTTACACTGCTGCTCTGCAGGTGAAGCTATCCTAAGCCTGTCAGCTACGCCATCAGCTCACTCATTTGACTGCTTCCGAATGAGGACAGGGGAATGTTCCAGATGCTCAAGGGCACCCGCCCGAAACGCCTCCAGTGCCTGCGTTGCTGATAAGGACACAGCAGTGTCGCCTGCCCTGTCACCCGTGGCACCCACGAGCTGCCCGCCCCCATGCCTGGAACTAAAACAAGCTGGGTCCATGGGTTTCCCCACATCCTGAGACCACACTGGAAACCTTCATTCATTGTGACTCTTCCCAGGAGTGAGAAAAACCAAATTACCTTCCGAAAGAAACACAGGATTCTTGCAAACTTGACACAAATCATAATCCAACTTCTGTATGTTTCCAAATAGTAATCGGTGGCCTTTGCCAAGGGGCCCTTGGGGAAAAGAAGCCATAGCATCCCTACTGGGCACACTTCAGGAGCTCTGTCTCATGTATGCAAATTGGAAATCGCATTACAAGTTCCCAAGACTTCTCCAGTAACTGCACAGCACACTGAAGCAAGAAGCCGATGGCTCCCAGCATTAACGTCCAAATCCAAAAGCAGCATCAAACCATTTCTGGTGGTGCAAGTTAAAGCCGCACTGCAAAATCCTGGAAAGCGCTAGCAAAAACTGTGAACGGACACCACCGAGCCCACGCCGGAGCTCGGGCAACAGAGCTGGAATCCAGGAATCTGATGGAACAGTAGTCGGTGAGTTCCGTGTCTGTCCAGCCGCACAATAACCTGACAGCCTGTGAATTATGTCTCAGTTCTGTAATGAGCAGGAAACAATGTCCCCTAGGGACAGCTCTGACTTAAGAAAAGGAAAGAAACAAAAAACCCCACAAAATTTACGTCTTTCAATTGTGCAAGGAGAAGGCCAAGGACAAGGCAAGGCGTCCCCTTCCCCTGACGCCCAGGGCCTCTGGCAACCAGCAGGTTCAAGCCAAGCCCTGCAGAACTCCGCCGCCCACGCGGGGATGCTGGCGGGAAGGCCACATGCTGAGCGCGGCCAGCAGAGCAGGGCGGGCAGGTGGTCCAGGTCCCACACAGCATCGTTGGCCCTGGAGATGGAAAGGGAAGGACGGCTTCTGGGGGACCAGGCAGGGTCAGCGCCAAGTGACAAAGCCTCTGGAAGCTGGAACAGCCAAGAACGTGGCTCCTGCCCTCGCGCATCCAGGAGAACCCGGGCCGCTGCGCCCCGACGGCAGCCCCGCAGGAGCGTGGAGAGGTGTGAGGTGACTGACAGGTGCTCACCAGCCACCAGCTTCTGCTGATTTGTTACGACGGTGACAAAGCCAGCACAGGTGACATCTCCGGCTCACCTGAGCTTCTTCCTCCCTGTGCTGGGAGGGCGGGACCCGGATGCCTCTGTGCCTACACGTGTGAAGGCGTGAAGATAACCACCACTTCGAGCGGAAGGAACTGGGCCTTTGCTTTGGTGCTGGTGCTGAACGGAAGAAAGGCCTGAAAGGGAGAGCGTTTCTCGGGGTACGGGAGCGAGGAAACCCCGCAAAGACATAAAACAGAGAGGGGCGTTCGTCAGATCACAGCCAAATGCACAGCGGCTCTGCTGATGGGCCAGAGGCAGTTCTAAAAATTTGCTTTGAAACAGAAATCTTCGACCTGTTGCTCCTTTCACCCGTCCCGCTTGGCGCTTTGCTCAGGACGTCGCGAAGGTCCCGAGCCGGCACACACAGCGGAGGATCCCCAGCTCCTTACAGCGTGAAAGGCGCGTGCGCCTGCCTCGCCAAGGCCGGGCTGGCTCTGCGTGGCGCGGCTTCGAATCTTCGACGTCTCTGTCCCACGCACGGGAATGTCAGGAATCCGCGTGTGGGTGAGTGGCCTGCACGGACTGACGCGTGCCAGGCAGGGACAGCGGGAACGCTTTCCTCCCGGGGACGTGGTAAACCGTCTGTGATGTATCGGGCAGCACTTTCATTAATTTATTGACGCCAAACACATCCATTAAGCGCACATGGGGACTGACCCGTGATAAAAGCTGGGGGACACTGCTGCCCTTTGGAGGCGCCATCTCAGGAAACCTTACAGGGCCAGCCCTGTACCAAAAGCAGCAGAAGATCACTGTGGGACCGGGGAGGACGCTGTGACCCCTCTCGGTCACACCCCCCAGCCCCAGCCCTCACAAGCTAAGCCGTAAAGCCAACACACTTGACTGAACAGCGCCGTAGGAAAGCAAATTCTTCACTCACACTGCCTAAGGCTGCTATGCTCCTTTCCTTTCAGAGAAACAGACTGAAAAAAGGAAAAAAAAAAAAAAAAACTTAAAGAAACACTACAATCTCCAATTCCCAGCCATTGGAACCATTATGAAGCCAGCCCAAATTCCTAAACTGTGTCAGTTTTGCAACTGGTGTGGAAAAAGAAACAGCAGTCCACACTGTGCTCCTGAAGCCTCCACAACCCCCACCCCCCACCTCATTTTAAACTTTTCTTTGGGCTTGTTCCCCAGGCTGGGTTCTAGCTCAGGATCAGAGCAAATTCAACAGAACAGTAAAAGAAACAACAGTTTCCTGGTTACCACTTGTTTAACTGGAAAATTCAGTTAATAGAGATATCATCTTCTCTAAAACTCCTGATGAGCAGGTAGATGAAAATAATAAAATCTTCCCGTTTATAAAGACAACACATGGCTCATATCTGACCTTTGCAACAGCTTTGATTCTCAACTTAGAATTCAGTGCTGGGCTCTTTAAGAATTCTCAAGAGTGTAACTTTCCCTGTCCTCTCCTGACCTCTAACAAACACAGAACCTCAGCTGGTAAAGATCATTTCTTAAAATGACCATCGTGGTTCATATGCTGGGTGCTATGTCTCTTTCTCTTCTCTGGGCTGGGATGGAAAGTTATCCCATCCCCCTCCAGGTCTCCCTTGTCTTACGCTGAGGCTTTAGGGCTCCTTAGCTGTGTGGACTCCTTAGGGGCCCACAGGAGTCCCTGGCCCTTGTTCTGCAGCCAGGTAAGCTCTCCACTTGTCCCTAGCCAGGTCCCCCAGGTCACGCCCTGTGGTAGCACAGAGAGAACTGGGGCAGCCTGCGGTCTGGGGAGAATAAGCTCCGCAGGTCAGTGACCTAGGTCTGCTGGGATGTAGCCTCCTGTTATGGTTGATACGTTGTGTCAACTTGAGCAGTTTAGAAGTTTAACTAAGAGACTCAGCAGGGAGCCAGGATCCTTACTTTGTAAATACCCTCATCCTGTGCAAGGGGAGGGCTCCAAGGTGGTGTGATTGCTACACCTGCACTGCAAGGGCGGTGGCCTGTGTACCATATAAGGGACGAAAAGAGGCTTGCCCTCCCCCAACTTTTACTCTGGCTGCTTTTGCTGGCTGCCACCTTGAAATGTTGCCCCTGTGCCATGCCACCCTGCCTTGGAGCCAGCTGATTATGGACTGAAACCTCCACAAACAGTGAGCTAAATAAACCTTTCCTTCCTTCATTTTGGGGGTCAGGTATTTTGTCCCAGCAATGAGAAAAAAGTAACCAAAACCCCACCTGTTTCACTGTCATATCTATGTGAAGCTAATTTGCTATATTTGCAATTTTGCATGTTTCCCATCAGTTGTTTCAGTGTTCAGCCCTGGATCCATAGCTGTGGGATCCATAACTTTCTGGGCCTCTCCTTCCTTCGCCAGCTGGATCGTAAAGTCACTCAACAGCAGAAAGAAGTTAAGTCTGTCCTGAAACATTTGTTACAAACTAGTGTGACACCTGTCAGCTCTGTCTGGTATAGATTACCTGACACCTCCAGCCCTTTTGTGAATGCAGGTCTCCAAAACCCGGCTGACCACTGAAGAGCAGACACCACCTCCAAACCGAATGAGCAAGCGTGGCTGGATGCAGGACATTTGCGATGCTAGGTGAGCAGTGCGACGTTCACGGAGCTGTGCCCAAGGACAGCAGTACTCTGTGGAAGCCACCGGGGCACCCTTGACACAAAATCTGCAGGGCCACAGTGCCACCCCAGGCTCTCACCCACAACAGGGTGAAGAGGGTG
>RJWM01021444.1:0-34980 GCA_004363535.1 Dasyprocta punctata
CAGACCTTGTAGACATCCAGAAAATCATCTATACCTACTTTGAAAACTTGTATTCTAATAAGATGGAAAATACAGAAGAAATGGACAGATTCCTAGATACATATGAATTACCAAAGTTGAATCAAGAAGGTATAAAAATCCTAAATAACCCAATATTAATAAATGAAATTGAAGATGTAATTAAAAATCTATCACAAAAAAGGCCCAGGCTTTTTGATGAATTCACTACTGAGTTCTACAAGAAATTTAGTGAAGATCTAACACCACTACTTCTCAAACTCTTTAATGAAATTGAAAGGGAAATAATACTCCCAAATTCATTCCTGGAAGTGAGCATTACTCTGATTCCAAAACTAGAGAAGGACCCAACTAAGAAAGAGAATTACAGGCCAATCTCCCTAATGAACACTGAAGCAAAAATCCTCAGTAAGATACTGGCAAACAGACTGCAGCAAATCGTCAAAAAGATTGTACACCATGATCAAGTGGAATTCATCCGAGGGATGCAGGGATGGTTCGACATATGTAAATCCATAAATGTAATACATCATATTAACAGAGCCAAGGATAAAAATCATGATTATCTCAATTTATGCAGAAAAAGCTTTTGACAAAGTCCGACACCCATTCATTATAAAAACCCTACAGAAAGTTGGAATAGATGGTTTTTATCCCACTCTGATAAAAATCACCTATGACAAACCAACAGCCAACATCATACTAAATGGACAAAAACTGAAAACTTTCACTATACAATCAGGAACAAGACAGGGATGTACACTGTCTCCATCCACTCTTATTCAACACAGTCTTGGAAACTTTAACCAGAGCAGTTAGACAAGAGAAAGAAACAAAAGAAATAAAGATAGGAAAGGAAGAAGTTAAACTATCATTACTTGTAGATGACATGATACTCTACTTAGAAGATCCCCAAAAACTCCACCAAAAGACTTCTAGATTTAATAAGCAGATTTAGTAATGTGCCTGGTTACACAGTCAACACTCAAAAATCAATAGCCTTCTTGTACACAAGTAACAAACTCACTGAAAGAGAAATCAGGGAAACAATACCTCTTACAATAGCATCCAAAAAATGAAATACTTATGAATCAATCTAACAAAAGATGTAAAAGACCTCTGTATTGTAAACTATAATACTTTGAAAAAGGAGATTGAAGAGGATATTACAAAATGGAGAGATATCCTGTGCTCTTGGGTAGGAAGAACCAATATAGTGAAAATGACCATACTTCCAAAATTGTTATACAGATTCAATATAATCCCAATCAAAATTACAATAGCATATTTTACAGAATTAGAGAAAACAATCCTAAAATTCATCAGGAATCAGAAGAGACCTAGAATAGCAAAGGCAATCCTGGGCAACAAAGACAAGACAGGGGCATCACAATTACTGACTTGAAATTATATTACAGAGCTACTGTGATAAAAAGACTACTGTGGTACTGGCAAGAAAAAAAAAAACAGACCTGAAGGTCAATGGAATAGATTAGAAGATGCAGAAACACCTGCAAACATGCTAAGCTACCTTATCTTTGACTAAGGTGCCAAACACATTCACTGGAAGAAAGATAGCCTCTTTAATAAATGGTGTTGGAGAAACTGGCTTTCCACATGCCAAAAATTAAAACTGGACCCATATCTTTCACCATGTACAAAGCTAAATTTTGAATGGATTAAAGGTTTCAATATTAAAATGGAAACGTTAAATTTGCTGGAAGATAGAGTAGGTAAAACTCTTGAAGACATTGCTATAGGCAGATTGCACAGGACTTAGTGCAAAGAATCAACAAATGGGATCTCATCCTACTGAAAAGCTTTTGCACAGCAAGAGAAACCACCAACAGTGTGAAGAGACAACCCACAATGTGGGAGAAAATGTTTGACGGCTGTCCCTCAGATAAAGGATTACTATTAAGAATTTATGAAGAACTCAAAAAAACCAGTACTCCCAAATTTAAAGACCCAATCCGAAAATGGGCATCTGAGATGAACACACACTTCTCAGATGAAGAATTACTAACAGCAAATAAATACATGAAAAAAAACGTTCAACAGCACTGGTCATTCGAGAGATGCAAATTAAAACAACACTGAGATTCCCCCTTACCCCAGAAAGAATGGCTAGTATTAAGAAATCAACCAATAACAAGCACTGGAGGGGCTGTGGAGAAAAAGGAACATTTCTCCACTGTTCGTGGGAATGCAGGCTGTGGAAGTCAGTATGGAGATTCCTCAAAAAGGTAGAATTGGAGGTTCCATTTGACCCAGCTATTCCCCTTCTGGATATCTTCCCAAAAGAATTAAAAACATCATGCCACAGTGATATATGTGCACCCATATTTATAGCAGCACAGTTTATAATAGCCAGAGCTTGGAAACAGCCTAAATGCCCATCAGCTGAAGAATGGATTTCTATATAATGGAATACTACTCAGCTATAAAGAACAATAAACTGGACACTTTTATACTTAAATGAATGCACCTTGAGAACATACTTATTAGTGAAATAAAGAAGTCACATATCTGTAAACACCCTGTTGTTTCATTAGTGTGACAAGCTGAAAGAAAAACTATGTATGTGTTTATATATATGTGTATAAAAAATAGCTAAGATAGTTAAAAAAAAGAAGCACAAGGACCCCCTTTATCATCCACATGGCCTGTCCAGAAGTAAATTCAATGCTTCCCTTCACTGAACATCTCTGAAGGTTCTGCCTTGCTTACACCTTGTCCCAGTCTTCTTATCCCAGAAAGAATGACCTCTGTCAAAGCAATGACTTAGGTCACATCTGCCTTTATGTTAACTAACCCACTGTGAGCCATTTTGAGTTGACTTTTGGATGTCTTAAGAATTATTTTTGATGTGCTATAAGGTTTGGGGTTTTTTTTGCATGTGAATATCCAGTTGTTCTAGTATATTTATTGAAGGTACAATTCTTTCTCCACTTAATTGTTTATGCATCTTTGCCAGAAATCAATTGTCTGTTATGTGGGTATTTATTTTGGGACTTCATATTGGTACCTTGATAGTTTGTTTCTCTTGATATCAATGCTGTTTTGTAAAGATTGGTGTAACTTTGTGATAAGTCATGGGATTGTGGAGAGTTGGAACTCTAATTTTGTTCCTTTATCAAATTTATTTAGACTATTCTGAGTCTTTTGCATTTCTACAGAAATGTAAGAATCAAAATGTTAATTTTTATGAAAAATTATGCTGGCATTTTGATAAGGGATTGTGTTTTCTGATCTTTAATATTTTCTTCTATTTGTTATTGGTTTTATTCTGTCTTTTATTTATAATTTCTTATAGAAAGATATGAGGGTATTTCATAACTTTCTTCTTTTCTAATAAATGTATTTGGTGTTAAAAGAAAAGAAAAGAAAAGAAAAGAAAAGAAAAGAAAAGAAAAGAAAAGAAAATGTGAGTTCTAAACCTCTGCAGACTTAAGAGTCTCCTCAGTGACTAGCCATAGGTTTATCTTTAACAAATTAGAAAAAAAAAGTCTGTTCCCTCAGGCAAAGCATATTAATGGCTTACTGAAGAGCAAATATGTTGAATATCAGATCCTCACTTTCTGTGCACCTTTGTTCATTTCCTGAAGTGAAGGACATCATACTGCAACACATGGTCTATTCTGGCTCTGATATATATTTGCTTTCTGGTCTTTAGCAAGTTACTAGTACTATCCCTAAGCTTCAGCATTCTCATGTATAATGTGAGAGTAATTATATTTTATTCATAGTACTATTTTGAAGATTAAATGTAGTAATGGGTACAAACTATCAAGTACCTACTAAGATTTCAGTGTAGATTATGAAGAAGATTGTCAAGATAATTTGGAAAATAGCAAGATGTATTGAATAAATTCTACATTTTTGAGAAGCTAGGAGGGAAGGGGCTCATACAGAGATAGCTTGGTGGAGGACCTGTTCATGAAGTTGGCTCTTAAGGACAGCTGGGTAAGCATATATCTCAAGTGACACATTCCAGGGAAGGGATATTCATTAAGATCACTACAATGTGTGAAAGACTTGAATGAGCAAACTCTCTTTCTTGCAATAAAAATTTCATATGAGGAGAGTCAAGTGGAGGTAATGTTGGAGGCCTGACATGTTATTCATTATGTAAAAAAAGAAGTCAGGAGAGGGGAGTGCATTGCTATTGTGCAGGTAGTAGTGATCACTATTCTCCTGACGCATTCCCTAAAAATAACTAATCCAAATTACCCCCTCAAATCAGGCCAACCTCTTTTCTTCAAAGGCAGAAATATCACCAAGAATGCAAATCTGTTCATTTACTTCAGACAGTTAAGGTGATGACCTGGTAAAAGGAATGGCAGCACAGGCTGCTTTGAGATGCTCTGGAATCCTAATTTTTATGACATGATTAGTGTTTTTTGAGGAATAACCTGATGAAATGAAGAAGAATTCTCTACTCATTCTCTAACTCCTGCTTCTGGCTAAGCTTTCTTCTTTTCTGAGGGAGAGGATGAATGTGATCGGATAACACATACAGGTATTCACATCCAGAGAGATATAAATGCTGATCACATTTTGAAGACCTAAAAATATTTATAAGCCTCTCTGATGCATATTTTCTTGATAAATTTTAATTACAGAAATAATCTTAGTCTGTTTTTCATATGTAATAAATCTTATGTATAAAATTAGCATTAAGAAGGAGAAAATACACATTCTCTTACTAAGGCTTAAGTCAAAATATGAATTCTTTCATGGGGTAATGAAAAGATACTGGAAAATGTGAGTCTGACATCTGGGTTCAAGTCCGTGTTTTCCACTTCCTGTGTGTGTAATAGTCTTGAAGTATTTAACTTCAGACTCTCAGCTATGAAATAAAAGCTCTCATCTTTTTTTTTCTGATGAGATGGGATATGTGACATCACACTCATTTCTTTGTAGGGAACCTGGCCTTCCTCTCTGGTAGCTTTTAGGAATTTCTGTTTCCTTGATGTTTTGATATTTTACTCTTAAGTGTCAGGGTATCTGAGCTTATAGCCCTCTCTAGGTTTTCCAACACCCAAGGAGCTCATGCTTTACTTGTTTTAGGTTGGAGAATTTTTCAGAAATTATTTTAATATTGCCTAGTTCTTTCCCCCCTAAGATGTATATTAGATGGATTTGAAATTTCTAGAACAAGCTTCCACATTACTTAATTTTGGCCTCTTATTTTCTGTTCCCTTATCTTCTAAATATTCAGCTTAACATCTAGCTTACTGTTATGCTTTTCTGATTTTTAAAAATCATTATTATTCTTTTAAAAACACTGTTTATTTGAAATAGCTGCCTGCTCTTGTTTCATAATCACCTGTCTTTGTTTCAGAGTGTTTTTGTCAGGAATATGATTTTCTCTATTATCTCCTTTAGGATATTTAAATATATCATTCTAAGAACTTTTCAAATTACATTGCTGTCTATTTCCTTTAATGGTGTTAGTGCCTTGAGATCATTGGTGTTCTTGGTTAAATGCTTAATTTCAAAAAACATTTTTTACACAGGACTTTCCTTTGCACTTCTCCTTTATCTGTAAGAGTGCCCCGGCCGGATGGCAAAGCAGTGGGTGTCTGTCCTCATGGGCACCGTGGTACTGATTCTCTTGTATTTTAGAAAATCATTTGTTAAAATCACAACTCCAAAAACACTGTTTCTAAACTTTCCTATAGGTCTGAAAGTCTGTAATTCTTTATGTCCTGAGGCATGTGACTAAATTTTGACAAAAATTTCTAGGCTTAAAATATATTCTCAGCTCACCATGTCATTAAAAGGTCAAATCAGCATTTACAAAACAGAAATGAGATCTGTACCAAAACATTCCAGGATACTAAATGAAGTTTTCTGCTTGGAAGTTTGTTATTTTGTTAAGCCACTTCTTTCTGAACAAAACTAAAGACATGTTTAATTTGTTCATATGATTGAGAGCTACACCATTCAGCATGACAAGTTTAACTTAATTAAAATAAGCTGAAATGCAATAAAATAATATGTAAAATTCAGTTTCTCGCTGGTGCTAGCCACATTTCAAGTTCACAGTAGTCATATGTGGATTGTGATCACCATATAGAACTGTATAGATTAGAACATTTTCATCATCACAGAAATTTCTGCTGCATAGCATAAGCAGTGTTTGTCTATCTATCTATATCAATATCTATATCTATATATGATGTCGAGTTAATTTAGCAAACAACATTGAATATTCCTACCAAACCACCAAGCATATAGGACTATAGCTTTGGTTCTTTGATATAATGACTACTTTTATTTAAATCCCTTAACTAAAATCCTAATCATATGAAAAGACATGAATTCTTCACTGTTAGAGTTCTTTCTATACAGAGTAGTTCCAACCCTACTGCTGTTTACATCCTATTCCTCCCTGTCCTGACAGATCTGGAGTTTGGATTGATCAGAGTAATGTAAAAGGCTTACATAGTCCGTTGCTTGAAAATAACAGCAACAATTATGTTTCATATCCATTTTTTGCCTGAATAAGAAAGCCACTTATTTAGACAAAAGTTGTACTAGTTTGTTAAGGCTGAGCCTGGGTGGCTTAAACTTTAGAAAATTATACTCTCACAGTTTTACAGGTGGAAGTCCAAGAGCAAGGCAATCATTGTGCACCAGGCCTGATTTCCTTGAGGTCTTTCTCCTTGGATCGAATTTACCCTCAAAATGCCTCATTACATGGTTTTTGTTCAGAGTGATGCATCCCTTTTATACCTCCAAATTTTCTTATAAGGACGACAGCCAGGTTGGATTAGCATCTACTCTAACACCATCACTTTACCCTAATCACTTCTTTAAATGTACTGGTAGTTAGAGCTTCAACATATCAGTCTGAGGGGAACACAATTCACCTTGCAATAGGTAACATCAAGGAACTGGGAAGATTCACTTAACTAATGATACAGTAGAAGACTAGGAGTTTTCCTAGTAAATTCAATTTTTAATATGACCAAAGATGAAGTAGAAAATCCCAGTGTTTTTATCATGTTATTTCTCTGTAATTAAAGTTTGGTGGGTGTTAGTACTCACTCTTCACTAAGAAGGATATTTCAAGGCTTTGGAGTAAATATCCCTTTTCAACTCATGACAGTTGGAGAAGAAAGTCACATTGCAATGGTCATACAATCCTTGATTCTCACTGTCCCCCACCGTAAAATGGAAATAAACACACCTATTTTATTCTGCTGTTTTCAGAATTAGTGCCACAAAGTACCTATCACAAAACCCATTTCGTAGTCCATGCCCTACCAATCTCATTGGAAAGACAAAGACTGAGTCTGAACTGACTGCCTCAAAAACTACATATATATACATATATATATATATATATATATATATATATCTCACATAATATTTGTCTTCTCTGTTCTGGTAAAATTCAAATGCTCAGTCAGTGTGGTAGTTTCATGTTATTAAACATTCCAGTTAGATGAACTCTGACTTGCTAAAGTTTAATGAGAAGCTCATGAGAATAAGGTGAGAAAATAGAGGATATTTTCTCCTCCACCAGAAGACTAGTGGTAACCTCTACCCAGAATTCCCTGGGCTGGCTGAGTAAGCCCTCGAGGAATCATCTAGTTTGAAATGATTACTACTTCTCTGGGGAGAATCACTGTGTTCTTATGATCCATCTAAACTTCACTGGTAGAGTTTGCTCCATTTAAATATCTCCATTATCTGCCTCACTCTAAGAAATAACGGGGGAGAACACAAATACCTTTAACATGTAAAGAAATACTATCTCATCTCCTGTCCAATCTAGGTGTCTTCTTCCTGTTCATATTTCTACCAGCCTTCTTTGGGTACATAGCATATCAAGCACAATGTGTGGCAATGATTTAATAATATATAATTCCCATTCTAGAATCCAGGCATTAAGGATGCCTACCACATATTAAGATAAAATCTCCTTTACTATCATTTCCAATCTTAAAGTAATTGCAAAGTCTCTAGCAAGGTGTTACAAATATTCTTTTTAAAGTTCTCATAGATTTCCTAGAAAGAAAACAAGCTCATTGATTTAATAACAGCATTCATGTACGACTAGCAGCAGCTCTAAAATGCTATTCTGAGAATGATTCTGTAGTTCAAATGTTTCTGTTGTGAATTGAGCCATTACAGGTGTGTGGGTGACTGGAGAATGCCAGCCTCATGGAGAGTTGGCTGAATGATTAATGGCCTTGGCTTCTGATTTCAGAGGTTCCCATTAATTAGAAGGGATTGAGTCTTTTTCATGAAGACTGTCAGAGCCACTTCCTCAGTTTCTTTAAAAGTGAATAGGTGTTTTTAATTTTGGAGTGTGGGAACCATTTCCTGTAATTTCCTTTTGGAAATTTCTGGACCAAATCAGTTTAAACATGTTTGTCGATCCTATAATTTTGGGACAGTTCTGGAACAAGCAGATAACTAGTAAAAATGCCAGTGAATGCACTTTCTCAGCTTGATCTGCAGAGCTGTATTTATCGTGGGGAATTTCAAGAACATCGTTTATAGAGGTCTTCCCAAAATAAGAATGCCAGATCACTGGAACTGTGAAAATGTTGAAGAAGCTTGTATTTGCCACTTACACTGTCTCTTGACCATGGATGAATGAAGAGTTATGTAAGATAAGAGAACAGTGGAGTGGAATGAATTCAGTGGTTCCACTCCACTATACAGGACATCTGGTTTCAATCCTGGTTATGAAACAAACTGACCACACTGCATTTAACTTTGATCAATCTCAGTTTTCTCATCAGAAATAACAAGTGAGAACCAAGTATGATGGTATGCACCTATAATTCTAGCACTCTGATAGGCTGAAACAGAAAGACCACATGTTCAAGTCTTGTCTGGGCAACTTAGTAAGACTCGGTCTCAAAATAAAAAATAAAAAGGATTAGGGAAGTAGCTTAGTTTCATAAACTCTGGGTTCAATTCCCAGTATTACCAAAATAAAAGTAGAAAACATGGATAAAATTATGTAAAGAACATGGGGAAAATGTATGATTCAGATTCTCATGTAACCCTCAATCACTTTTTACCTTATTATCCTCTGTGACTCTTGGGTATTAACCATTCTGTGAAAAATTGAGACCATCTGTTCATATGAACTTCTAAGGTTAGCAGCAAGCTGACCGGTGAGACTAGGATACAGCATGGTGAGGTGGACAAGAACTAGAGTCATGCATTCCTAGATTCCAAGTCCCATTTTATTTATCTATGTAATTTTGAACAAATTTCCATAGTGTAGTTTCTAAGATGGCAATTCCATCTGGCTCTTTGAATTACTGTAAGGATAAAAATGAGAACATATGCTATATAATGCCCACGACCCAGTAGGCACTCATTTTACATTATTAATTTATAAACATCTCTCCTCCCTCTCAATCTCCCTACTTTCCTTTCTTCTTTCCTTTAAGTCATTCAATCACTAACCTGCCCATGTGAAGTATGTGATGGGAGTGAAGGAGGTGGAGGAAGTAGTAGGTTTGGCTGGAGTCAGGGAATTGGGAGGGAAGAAAATTAATCCATTATGATCTTGACTATGTGTTTAGGGATAATAATTTTCTAAGCAATTTAATCTATCCCTTGGTCACAGATCCTTGATTGATCCTCCCTGCAATATAGGGGAGAAATGGAAGAAAGGGTAAGGAAGAATCCTTGACCTTCAAAATTTCCACAGTTGCTTATCTATACTATCTCATTTCCCAGGTCAGGACACCTAGCTAAAAATAACTGTTAGATTTTCAGAGCTACTGAGAAAAATGTTGAGAATTTCAATTTGACTTACAACTCACACGCTGAAGGAGACAATTTTAGATTTTATTTATATAATCATACTGAGGGCTCCCTTTTTCTCAAGGTGAATCTACTTGTTACCTCTTTTTAGTAGTATTTTGCTAGCAAGAGGAGTTTATAAATGCAGAGGCTCAGCCTTTCCTATGAGCTGATGCAAGCCATCAAGGGTCCAGGAGGAGAAACAAGCCAATTCACCCTTCCTATGAGCCAACCAGAGCATGAGCTGAGAGACAAAAACACACCCCTCTCAGCCCTCCCCCCACCACCTCACCGTAAGCAACTGGCTGATTTGGAGGACAGACTGTGGTGATAGCAACTGAGGTACAAGAACAACTTAAAACTTGTATTGTTTGATTGCCTTTGAAGGCCAAAGCCAGCAGTATAAGCATCTACTGAGAGGACATCTACTAAGAGCACCACAGCAACTGTGGGGGATTTCCTTCTGTCTTGTTTTTGAAACCCAGTATTGTTGTCACTGCTTTGTTTTCTTCAGTTTTATTGTTTTGTATTATTTGTGTTATGTTTTGATTGGTTTTATTCTGTTCTGTTTTGTTTTATTTCATTATGTCTGATGGTATGGGCAGCAATTTTGAAGATGACAAGAGGCATTACAGTAGCCATTGTTGCTTTCCTATTATCCTGTTTAGAAATTCTGTATCACTTTCACTGTTTTGTTTTGATTGGATTTATTCTGTTTTATTTAGTTTGTTTTTATCCTCTTTAAAATAAATAAATATACACATGGAATCATTTCTACTTGTCTCACAAACAAAGCTGATGTGAATCCTGAGGGCTCATTGGATGCCCTGGGTGAGGTTCTCTTTTCTAGAAGACTCCTGTGTCACAAGTTCAGAGACATGAACCCAGTCCAAACTCCAGCAAAACTTGTTTGGGACTTTAAACAGGTCTTTAGAGCTTTCAAGACTCAATTCCTTCCCCTTAAAATACAGATAATGATCATTACACCCCTTTGTCTCACAATGATATGGTGAAGATTTACACAGATTATAGGTGATTATAGCTGTGAAAGCGTTCTGTAAAAACAAAACACTATTATTATCTTTGGTAATAGTCTTCTGAAGTCCTGCCATAACTGTCCTATGGCTCTGATCTATGGCACCACTTCATAATGAGGTCTTTGGTAATTTCACTAACCAAATGTGCTTGGCTGCTGTTCAAATAGAAGTAGAATCATAGTATCAGAATGCTAAGAGCTGGAAGCACTCAGAATACATATAGTCCATCCCTGTTGCTTTAAAGAGGCAAGAAAAAGAGTCCTAAAGAATGACAAAGACATGCCCAAGTCATCCAACTACAAAGTCAAAGTATTAGCATGCAGCCAGTCACTCTCTATACACTGTACAAACTGAATTTTGTCTTCACACAGAAGATTCAAAACCAAATCGGCCTGTTCCCTTCATTGCAGCCACAGCTGCAGATTGACTGTTTCCCATTTCTCACCTGGAATCTGTCATTTTTTGTTTTTTTGTTTTCCGAGGCATTGTTCCTATTATCTCTCTCTCTCTCTCTCTCTCTCTCTCTCTCTCTCTCTCTCTCTCTCTCTCTCACACACACACACACACACACACACACCCGTTTTAATACTTCTCCATTAACTTCAACATATAGTTATAATTCTCAAAGATAGGGAATCAGATATGGCAGAATCTTCCCACCTTCCCACCGGGATCCTTTTATATGAATTGTACCTAGACTTCGAACTGATTTATCCTTTGACAACTGTCTCCTCCCTCTCTCATTTCCTTCCCTTTGATTTGATCTTTCTTCTTGTTCCCTACTTTCTTAGGTGGCAAATACTTCCAGTCACCACATAGACCTCTCCTGGCTCCCCGGCCCCAGATACAGGTGCTTTCTTCCCAGCCAGACACATCTGCACTGTGACATCTCCACACTGCAATTTGGAAAAGGAAGATGGAGTTGGCATGACAAACCTTTATTTAAAGTCTATGCCCACTCCAACTATTTACCAATTTGCACAATCGTCAAGGACTAGAGCTTCAGGGAAGACTGTATTAGCAGGAGGAATTTGAGAAGTAGGAGTTTGGAAAAGGGAGAGAAAGATATTTCCATTTTGCTTGTTTGCATGTTGTTTGATGAGGCATATAAAACTGTCACCTGGGCTGTGTTACAATGTTCCTCATAGGAGGGCTCATCTAATGTTTTAATCACGCCCTCTCCTGCACCTTATTTTCAAACAGAATTCAATATGCAGAAACCCAGTGATACATTATGTCTAGTTGTTTCAGAATATCACAAAGAAAAAGTCCTCACGTCTGCTGCATTAAATGATTCCACTGCCTTCTCTTCTTTCTCCTAGTTCTTACTTTTATCCTGCCTTCCTTTTTCATCCATGTAGTATCATAGTGGAAGGTGTAGGAGGGTTGATGAGGAAAGTTCCAAACCTCTCAATAGAATTGTTCAATTTTTTTCTGTAAACAGGATTTCATCCTTGAATAAGTGAAGCCCACTATTCTAAAAACAGAGTTCAATAACAATACCATAGTCATGTTTATAGCATTCCAAACTAGATATGATGAAAATCTATGGAGGAGGTGAAAACTAATGTTAGTATACATATTTTCCAAATAAGGAAATCAAAGTTAAAAGGGTTTATATTACATGCCCAGGTGGAAATGCCAGGATTGGAAACCAGGGTCCTGACTACTTGTTTTGTGAGGTCCAAGCTCCATAGATGGAGAAAACTGTGCTGCTATTCTCAGCACTTCCTATTCACTTTGGTAAGGGAAGAAATTTTCACCCTATACAATCCTGAGTGGATGAACACATGGCACTCTGATATTGGACACTTGAGATTAACCACAAATTATTAACCCAAAATACTCATAGTCCAGGGCTTGAGGATAAGAGAAAATGTTATAAACCATGTAAGGCATCACAGACATGGCATTGAGGACAGTGACACACAGGGGCTGTGGAGTTGTAGCAGGTTTTGTAGTACCAAGAAGTTGAAGCGACCCTGGTTCTCATAGGAGGATGTGATTGGCTTGCTTGAGTAATTCTATGGGTGGGAAAGGAGGAGAGCCCTTTAGATTAGGATGGGGAAAGATACAGCAAGCCTGGCTATCTGTAGCCAAGTGAGAAAGCTTTCTCCTGAGTGGGGGTGTATCTGGAAATGACAGGGAAATTCACAATTAGGGACCTGTGAAACTCAAAGATCCAAGATAGCACATGAAATGCTGGATCTTACGGTGCAGCTGCCCTTCCCTGTGCATACTGCATCTGCTTTGCAGAAAATGCTCTAATTCATTGGAACATCCCTTCAGGCCTTCAGTAACATTTTCTCTTACACACAAATAACTGTTCATAAAAGAATTTTGTGAAGAAGCTGGTCTGTCCCTTGATGGCCCTGTAGATAAGGAAGCCTGACATTAATTTATTTGCCTAATGAATAACATGGTAAAGTCTTGGTTTGATAAGTGAGCCACTTACACCAAGGTCTTTCATTCACATTCAGCTTCATAAAATGGACATCCCTGTAGGAACCAATTGAATCTTGTTGGTGTCTGGAATAATGAACAGTGTCAGCGCTTTAGAGATCAAAGAGACCCAGCAAAGGGAGGTAGCATTGGAAGAGACCAGATAGCTTACTGGAGATGTGGGACAAAGGAGGTCACTGTGGCTCCAGTGCTAGGACCATAGTCCCCCTGTGATAAGCAATACCACCCTCAAGTTTTCTATTTTCTAAAAGCCTGCAACACTGAATCTTGGAGTTTCCATTGAAAATGCCTGATTTCCAAAATGATTGATGTTAGATGACCTTCACAACAACCTACCAGACTAAAAATTTGAACTGAGTTTCCAAACAGATTTCATATTGTTATTAGTGATATATTTTGACCTTAACCTCAAGCCTCTGAATGATTATCATGATGGTATCGATGGGACTAGATGGAAATATAACAGTTTGTGTCCTGTTTCCCTACAGATGTTGCCTCTGCACTAAACTTTGTAAAGCTAGGTTTTTTTTAGTGGTTCCATAAATTGATACCTGGGGCCAGAACGCCTTCTCTGTCTTCTTTGCTACACAGTTTGGAACTCGTACACCAATAGGAAAGGGCAAGCCTAAGAAAACAAACATTTAATATTCAATTAAATGTTTCTCATTCTGCCTGTGCAGGAGAATCAATGGTAGGTTTTCCTTTCTTTCTATTTGTTTTTCTTTTTCTTTTATATAGATACCTGTATTCCTCTTATTTGCGAAAAATTTCCAGGGAAGAGGCTTTGCAGCTGATTTCATACATGATTCACTTGTGATTTTCTTGCACAGCCAGGGTTAAGAATCCCTAATAAGAAGGACTGGACAGTGGACACATCCAGGAAAGCCTAAGTTCAAATTAAAATTCATTTAATATGGAGGAAAGCAATTATTCTTAAAGGAAGAAAGCAAATGCAGTCAAAAGTTGATCAGAAATAAAGTGCAATAAAAAGCAAGCAATAAAAGAATAGCTAGAAAAAGAAGGATAAGAATGATTCTAGAGTGAACTCAGTGTAACTTTTATTCTAGAAAATATTACTTTTCCCCCAGAACAAGTTTTAAAGTCCCCATTATAACTGAATCAGGGCTTGTAGAAGTCAATTTTAAATTGTGGTTAGAATGTAGAACTGTAGGATTAAAGAGATTCTCAATCCAGGGTGGAAAGAGTGGTAAAGACAGTTTGACACAGTAAAGTCTACAAGGTAACAGACAGGCTCTATTTAAGAATTAAATGCATGTACAGTATATATATATGTAGAATATCTGTTCATCTTAGGAAAAGTTAATGACACAATTAACTACTTTTATTAGCAAATCATAAACCAAAAATTTTATTAAAGGAATACAAAAAAGTGAAAATGACTGCACTGTCTTCAGTGATCAGATACCTGGCTTTGGAGACAACACTCATATAATATAGATTACATGATTTGACCATTTGCTAGGGTGAGATGTCAGAATGGGTTGAGTTCATCTCTTATCTGCTTTCCCACACTGCAGAGATGCCAAATTATTTCTGGTTTGCTAACATGCCAGACAGTTCTACATCTGCTTGCTATTGTTGATGCTACTCCCTTGCTTACTAACTCGAAGGCTTCACGGTTATACTGTAATGCCTGCTTCATTTGCGATTCAGTTTCAGTGGCATCCCTTCTTTCATTGTTTTCCTCACCTCCATCTGTCCTGGGAGAACTGACACTTTCCATTTGCAGGTCTGTTTTCTTTCTTGAATGAACTTTTTCGGTTCTGACTTGTTAGAAGTGTCACCAATGGACCAGGTCATGTCTTTCACCTGCTACCTGTAGGGTTCTCCTTCATAGTATTTTGTTTCAATCTATGGAATCCAACTCTTGGAGTACATGTGCACTTCACAAGAAGAGAAAAAATGCTGAGAAATATCAAGACCACTTCTCTATTAGTAAGAGAGGAAAACCAGCATTGGAATGAATGAAAAGTAAAGAACTTTGACTACATTCAGTTCTTGAAATGAAGCCCTTACTCACTTAAAAAAATATTTTTATATGACTATTTTCTGAATTTAATTGTGTAAGAAAATATTAACTATTAATATCTGTTGAATGCTCATTCTGTATCAGGAAATATTCTAGGTGTTTTACACATTCTAGTAGATATTATCTACAATATGATGTAGATCTTTTTGCAGCTAATAGTGGGTAAAAATGGGCTCTAAACTAGTCTTGTGCTCAAGCCCTCAATACATGTAACCACTATGTTAAGCTTAGAGGGAGCAATTTTCTTGGTTTTTCTGGGACTGAATATGTTCTAGCGATAAGAGATTTTAAGTGTGAAAGTTGGAAACATCCTGCACAAGCTGGGACAAGTGGATCACTATGCTCAAGACCATGTATGCTCAAGACCAAGGTGCCTTCAATGTGATTTTGAGATATAGATTGGCCTGCTAGAGCTCCCAGAATAGACTGCCATAAATCAGATGGCTTAATCAATAGAACATCATTATTATATACTCCTAGAGGTGATAGAACTAATGTTGTAGGTATAGTTAGTGTTTTCTGAGGGCTTTGAAGGAAGGATATGGTCCAGGCTGCTTTTCTTGGTTTGTAGATGGGCATCTTCATGTTCATTCTCTCTTTATGTATGCCTGTTTCCAAAGATCTGGTTTTTGCAAGAGCACCAGTCATATCAGTTTAGGATTTACCTTTGTTTTAATCAGCTTTCAGTTACTGTAGCAAAAGACCAGAGATAATCAACTTTTAAAAAGAAGTTTTGAGTCATAGTTTTGAAACTTTCAGTGCATAGTCAATTGGCCCAATTGCTCTTGGGATTCTAGCAAGTCAGTGACATCATGGTGAGAGCAGAGGAAGCCCATTCTCCTCATGGCTGAAAATGAATGAGAGAGAAGAAGAGAGGCCAGAGTCTCACAATTCCATTAAAGAGTACATGGGAAATGATCAGGTCTTCTATGAGGCCCCACCTCATAAAATTTACACCACTCTCCAATAACACCAATCTGGGGACCAAGTCTTTCACACATAGATTTGGAGGAATGTTTATTATGCATACCAAAACAACCCTAATAACTTCATTTTAATGTGATGGTCTCACTATAAAGACCTTCTCTTTAAGTAATAGCCAGCCCCGAGAGGATTAGAACTTCAGCATATGATTTTCTTTAAACACAAGGACACAATTCAACCCATAATAAGGACCATCCGGTATCAGAGGTTTGGGTCAGGGTCAGGTCATCAAATACATCATATGTTTTCCATTTTATCATGTCTTGGAATTATCTGGGTAGCTTTAAAAAGTCAAAAATAAAAATCAAGCCAACACCAAAATCATCACAGTCAGAGCCCTCGCTGACAGATAAATTTATTCAGAATTTGAGACCCAAGCATTGCAAAATTTGTTAAGGTCCCTGGTTGTCCTAACGTAATGGAACCTTGCCTGAGAACGACTGATGTATTAGATCTGAGAATCTTGAAAGTAGCAATATCAAGAGGAACAACTTTGGGGCAGGGTAGACAAAAAAGGTAGAAAAAAAAGTCCTTAGCTCAGTTTGGTAGTCTGGAACCAGGAGGGCAGGAGACAGAAGGTAGGGCAAGAGCTAGCAAAGAGGCAATTAATTAACTAAAGTAACTGCTGATGTGGACCCCAAGGGAGGGGGTGTCCACCAGCTTTGGTAGATTCCTCACCCCCCTAATGGAAAGCAGCTGACCAATGTCTTAATTCAGGGGCTAGGCATGCTCAAGTGGCTGTTGGGTCCCTTTCCCACTCTTCTGCTGCCTTTTGTGTACATCACAGGCTCAGGCAGTCTGCAGCCAACTCTAGTCAAGAGAAACACAGAGGAGGATTCAATAATTGAAATGTGCAGGCTCACCAGTAACCACTTTCAATAGATATGTGTTCTTTGAATATCCAGGTTTGTAAAATGGATACATCAGAGAATATTAACTTCATAAAATGATTCACAGTGGGACTCTTTTAAATAGTCTGTTTCCCCTGGGCTGATTGATTTATTTGCCAGAAATCGTTTCACACAATTGTTTTCCATAAGCGCATCTGGCAAGAATTGTGCACTAAGTTTCAGGCAACCATAGCTCTTGTTTTTCTGATACCAGCTTTGAACTTAAATAAATAATATACCTCTGTAATCTTAGTTTTCTGTTTCATGTATAGAATAAGAATAATGCTGGTCCTAAATATATATATATATATATATATATATATATAATTTAATACATATTATTTAAAAAATATATATATCCAGAAAAATGCTAAAGTATTTTGACAAGATATAACATTTAAAGAAGTCCTTAGCAACCCTAATGTGTGACTTGAGATCTCTGGGTGCCATGAACATATAGCTCATGATATTGGATGTGACAAGATGGAGATACTTGCCCAACTGATGGTTTTGGAAATGATCTTTCATGATATGTGCCCTGT
The DNA here is from genome assembly GCA_004363535.1 of Dasyprocta punctata. NCBI lineage: Eukaryota > Metazoa > Chordata > Mammalia > Rodentia > Dasyproctidae > Dasyprocta > Dasyprocta punctata. The sequence goes on from RJWM01021444.1 coordinate 17,774, forward strand.
TTCAAATTAGGAAGTGGATTCACTGCCTTCACTTCAGAAAAGGAGGGAGAAAGAGCTCAGCAGTGAGAACACAGGCAGAGTGGAACGCTGGAACTAGAGTAGGAAGTGCAGACACATCAAAGTTGTTTCTACAATAACAAATAAACCAAGCAGCTGGCATTTTGCACAAACATAGGAAGGCAATTCAGGACTCCCTCCAGAAGCACACGCTCATGTTGAAGTTTCAGCATTTACCAATGGAAAAAAATAAAAAAATATTTAAAAGGACTTTGGAATGAAAAAGAATCAGTCTAGTGAAGAAAGGCTATGATGACTCCAGAGAAGTGAATGTGGGAGAAGGGGCATTACAGCCTCTACTACAAAGAGGACAAAATTTTTGATGACCTTAGCAAAGAGGTAGAGCCATACTTTCTGTGAGGCAGAACTAAAAGGTGACATTAGAAGTACACAATCATATACACACAGAATTTATAGATAATTATTCATAAGTTTGAATTATTTGATAATGAAATGTATAGCTTTGCCCCTCCTCGCTCCAAGGCCTAGGGGCCCCTGGGATCATTGGCTCTACCCCTCCTTGCTCCAGGACCTAGGGGCTGCTGGGATCACTGGCCCTGCCCTCCTCCTCACTCCGTGGACCTAGGAGCCGGCAGGTTCATCAGCCTCACCTCCCTTTTTGTTCCATGGACCTAGGGGCCACTCAGATCATCGGCTGCCCCCCCTGCCCTATGGACCTAGGGGGCCAGCAGGATTGCTGGTCTCCCATTCACCTTGCCCCACAACTTTGGAGACAGCAGCATGGTCAGATATCCTCCCCTCCACCCAAAAGGCCACAACAGCCCATGGACAATTAGCGACCAATTCCACCACCTGCAGGACCTTGGTGGGCTAGTGGGAGCCTCAGCAAACTCTCACCCACACAGAGAACCTCAGTGGGCTTGTGACAGTGTGGTGAGTTTCCCCCTCAAAAAGAGGACCTCAGTGGGTAAACGGGAGCAGCAGTAAACTGCTCCCCTCCCAGCTGTAGATCCTTGGCAAATCTGACAAGAGTGTGGGTGAGTCCTTCTTCCATACAGAGAACACCAGGTGGGTTGAGGAGAGTGCCAACAAGGCCTCCCCCAACACAGAGGAAATCAAAGGGGCCTACGAGACACCTAGTGACACAGTAGGGTCCCAGCTGAGGTGCACACTATGGCCAGGTAGATCTGGAGGCCTGGATCAGCCTGAAGCCATAGTAACAATAGTAACTAAGAGTTGACTTTTGTCAATACTCCTAGGCTAGTCAGCCTAGGAAGAATATAGGACTCATCCAACAGGCCCTGCAGGAGGAATTCAGGTAACTGGCCACACCCTTCATTGCGGGACCCAGCAATTGGACAAACATCAACCACACAGTAGGACCCTAAGACATATACGATGGACTATTGAGACTAGTGGGATTGAAAAGATCGAAATATTAACCCAAGAGGTGAAAATGACTGAACAAAAAAGCAAAATGCAATCTGAAATGTCCAGTCCATCAGGAACAAGTATAGTAGACATTGAAATAGAGGACATTAGTAGTCATACATCTGAAATTTCTGAAAAGATAGCAAGTAAAATAAAGAAATCCATGAGGCCATAGAGGAAATCAGATTAGAGATAATCTCTCATGTAAAGAAAGAAATGATAAACTTAATAAAGAGGTTGCTCAGCATAGCTAGAGAAGACACAGATAAAAAAGTACAGGAGCATGGGAAAATGACGGAAACCTTGAATGAACAATATAGAAAAGAAGTAGAATGAGAATGCATGAAACAAATTCAAAGAGATATCCAAGATTAATAGGTATCAGTGAAGATGCAGGAGTCAACGCAAAGGACACTGGTAAACTATTTACTGAAGTAATAGCAGAAAATTTCCCAAACATGGGAAAAGAATCAGATATACAGATAAGTGAGACATATAGAATGTGAGACAGTCATAACCAAAATAAGTCTACACCCAGACATATAATAATTAAGATCCCAGAAATTCAGCATATAAACAGAATACTAAACAATGTTAGAGAAAAGACACAACTCACCTATCAAGGAAAGCCTATTAGAATCATAGCAAACTTCTCAGCACAAATCCTCAAGTCAAGATGAGCTTGAAGAGAAGTGTTTCAAGCCCTGAAAGCAAACAACGTTCAACCCAGATTGATGTACCCTGCAAAACTTTCTTTGAAAATTAATGGAGAAATAAGATACTTCCATGACAAAGAGCAACTGAAGAAATTCGTGTCCACCAAAACAACACCAGAAACAGTACTGAAACACATAGTAGAGAGAGATAAAAATGACTACAATTTCTAGAACAATAACAGAAAGAAACCACCAGACAGGGCAAGCAGTTAAACAAGGGGGAAAAGCAGGAAACCAGCAACAGGAAAATAACATGACAAAGTTGAGCCAGTACATATCAATTATATCCATCAATGTAAATGGCCTCAATTCACCAATTAAAAGAAATAGGTTGACAGAATGGATCAAGAAGCAGGATCTAACAATATGCTGTATAGGAAACACATCTGACTCAAAAGGAAACTCATAGACTAAAAGTCATACGATGGAAAACATTTCACGCAACAGGAACCCAGAAAAAAGCAGGGGTAACTATTCTATTTGCAGACAATGTGAACTTCAAACCAAAAATGATCAAAAGAGATAAAGAAGGTCACTATATACTTGTTGGGGGAAAAATTCAAGAGGAAGAGCTAACAATCATAAATATATATGCACCAAATATAGGAGCACCCAACTATATAAGACAAATACTAATAGATATGAAAAACCAAATACACAATAACACAATTGTAATAGGGGACCTTAATACCCCTCTGTCACAAAGAGACAGATCAACTAGACAAAAAGTTGGCATAGAAATAACAGAACTGAATCAAACCTGTGAACAAATGGACTGAGTAGATGTTTACAGAGTGTTCTACCCAACCACAGCAGAATACATTCTTCTCAGCTGCACATGGGTCATTCTCTAAAATAGATCACATGTTAGCCCATAGAACAACCTTAAGTAAATGCAAAGGGATTGAAATTATCCCATGCATATTATCTGATCATAGTGCACTGAAATTGGAAATTAATGGCAAAAGAAACTGTAAAACCTACATAAACACATGGAAATTGAATAACAGCCTCTCGAACAACCAATGGGTTACAGGTGAAATTAAAGAAGAAATTAAACAATACCCACAATTCAATGAAAATGCAGATACAACATACCAAAACCTCTGGGACACAATGAAAGCTGTCCTAAGAGGGACATATATAGCAATGAATAGTCACATCAGGAAAACAGAATGAGCACAAATAAACAACCTAATGCTACACCTCAAACTTCTAGAAAAAGAAGAGCAAGTCAAACCCAAAGCTCATAGAAGAGAGGAAATTATAAAGATCAGAGCAGAATTAATGCAATTGAGACTAAGAAAACAATACAAAAAATTAATGAATTGAAGAGCTGGTTCTTTGAGTGAATAAACAAAATTGATAAACCTCTAGCCAACCTTATCAAGAAAAAGAAAGAAAAACTCAAATTCATGCAATAAGGAACGAAAACGGTGAAATTACTATGGATCCCGTGGAAATTCAGAAGATCATGAATACCTACTTTGAAAATATTTACTCATACACAGTGGAAAACACAGAGAAAATGGACACATTTTTAGAAACACATGAACTACCAAAGCTGAATCAAGAAATTATTATAGTTTTGAACAACCCAATATCAGCTACTGAAATTGAAAATGCTATTTAAAACTTACCAACAAAGAAAAACCCAGGTCCTGATGGATTCATTGCTGAATTCTATAAGAAATTTAGAGAAGATTTAATGCCAATAATCCTCAAACTCTTCAATGAAATTGAAAGGGTAGCAATTCTTCCTAACTCATTCCTGGAGGCAAGTATTACTCTGATACAAAAACCAAAGAAAGACCCCACCAAAAAGGAGAACTATAGGCCAATCTCCCTAATGAACATTGATGCAAAACTTCTCAATGAAATACTGGCAAATAGAATGCAGCAAATCATCAAGAAGATTATACATCATGACCAAGTGGGATTTATCCCAGAAATGCAGGGATGATTTAACATATGCAAATCAATAAATGTAATACACCACATCAACAGAGCTAAAGACAAAAATCACATAATCATTTCAGTAGATGCAGAAAAAGCTTTTGATGAAGTCCAATACTCGTTCATGGTAAAAACCCTACAGAAACTTGGAATAGATGGTATCTACCTCAATCTAATAAAAACTATCTATGACAAACCAACAGCCAACATTATACTAAATGGACAAAAACTGAAAGCTTTCACTTTAAAATCAGGAACAAGACAAGGATGTCCACTGTCACCACCCCTATTCAATATAGTTCTGGAAACATTAGCCAGAGCAATTAGACAAGAGAAAGAAATAAAAGGAACAAGGATAGGAAAGGGAGAAGTTAAATTATCACTATTTGCAGATGATATGATATTCTATAAAGAAGATCCCAAAGACTCTACCGAAAGACTACTACAGTTAAAAACAAATTCAGCAATGTGGCTGGATACAAAGTCAGCACTTAAAAAGCAATAGCATTCCTGAACACAAACAACAAACTCACTGAGAGAAAATTATGGAAATGACACCTATCACAATAGCATCCAAAAAAATGAAATACTTAGGAATCAACCTAACAAATGATGCAAAAGACCTCTATATTGAAAAGTATAGTATTCTAAAAAAGGAGATTGAAGATCATGTCAGAAAATGGACAGATATCCCTTGCTCTTGGCTAGGAAGAACCAACATTGTGAAAATGGCCATACTCCAAAAACTGTAATACAGATTTAAGGCAACCCCAATCAAAATAACTTTAACATACCTTACAGATCTAGAGAAGACATTCATAAAATTCATTTGGAAACACAAGAGACCTAAGATAGCAAAGGTAATTCTGGGCAACAAACACCAGGAAGTCACAATCCCTGACTTGAAATTATACTACAAAGCTACAGTGATACAGCATGGTACTGGCTAAATAACAGACCTGAGGATCAATGGAACAGATTAGAAGATGGAGACACAACTACGAAGACACTTAGCATCCTTATCTTTGACAAAGGGGCTAATCATGTACACTGGAAGAAAGATAGTCTCTTTAATAAATAGTGCTGTAAAAATCGGCTTTCCACATGCTGAAGACTGAAACTAGACCCATGTGTATCACCATGCACTAAAATAAAGTAAAAATGGAACAAAGATCTAAATAATGAAACAGAAACACTAAATCTACTAGAAGATAAGGTAGGTAGAAATCTTAAAGACATAGGGGTAGGCAAAGAGGTTGAACAAAATGCAAACTGCACAGTAAGTACTTCAAAGAATCAACAACTGGGATCTCTTCTTATTAAAAAGTTTTTGTGCTTCAAAAGAAATCACCAACAGAATGAAGAGAAAGCCCATGGATTGGGAAAGAATTTTAGCCAGCTGTCCCTCAGACAAGGGACTTATATCCAGAACATATAAAGAATTGAAAAACATCAGGTTCCCCAAATTCAAAGACCCAATCCAAAAGTGGGCATCTGAGATGAACACACACTTCTAAGAGGAAGAAATAGAAATGGTAAATAAATACATGAAGACATGCTCAACATCACTGGTCATTTGAGAAATGCAAATTAAAACAACACTGAGATTCCATCTCACGCCAGAAGAGAGTAACTGTCATCAAGAAATCAACTGATACCAAATGTTGGAGGGATTGTGGGGAAAAAGGAACATTTCTCCACTGCTGGTGGGAGTGTAGACTGGTGCAACCACTGTGGAAATCAGTGTGGAGCTCCCTCAAAAAAACTAGAATTGGAAGTCCCATTTAATCCAGCTATTCCTCTTCTGGGTATTATCCCAGAAAAATTGAAAATGTCATGCCACAGCGATATATGTGCACTCATGTTTATAGCAGCACAATTTGTAATAGCTAAATCTTGAAAACAACCAAAATGCCCATCAACCACCAAATAGATAAAAAAGATGTGGTATTTTTATGCAATGGAATATTGCTCAACTATAAAAAGGATAATCTTGAGGCTTTTGTAGGTAAATGGTGGCAACTTGAGACCATACTCATAAGTGAAATAAATCAAATTCACATTATAAATATGATACTGATTCCCTAGTATAACAAATAATAAAAAATAAAAATCTGAAAGAATAATAAGATCCTAAATATACAATCGATACTGTAATAACAAAAGGGAAAGAAAGCGCTCAAAAGAATAGAACAACTAGGATAAGGTAAGGAAAAAAGGAAGAAAAGAAAAGATTATATGTATGTTGGTAAACATATAAATGTATGTATATATATGTATGCTAGATAGATAACTATATTGCTAATCTGTAAGTTCATCAAAAACAACAGTTTGTGCTGTTACTGTTTGATTGATCAATTTTCTACCTAGATTTTATAACCTGAACAACATCTTTTAGACAACAATATGCAATATATTAACTAATATTAATTCCCCACTTTTTTTGAAATTCTGTATCATTTCTATCCTTTTTTTTCTGTTTTGCTTTTTGCAAAATTAAAAAAATTTAAAAAAGAAATGCATAGCTTCAATAAAAAATTCATTTTTAGTAAATTCCTTTTCCCCAAGTCATATAAGCCTATAAATTATCTTACTTGGTCTTGTTATCTACCAAATAGTATTGCTTAACTCTTATAGGCAAGCTGTTGACACTCTCCAGTAGACACAGTAAACAACCAGCATTCCTTATGAAAAGGAAGCTCCCCTGGGCATCTCCAGCCTGTAGGTTGAACACACGGAGACTATCCTCCCTCCCTTCCTACCCCTCACCCTTGCCTGGTCACCTTATGGAAAATTGAAAACCAAGCAGATTTTCACTTCTCTTTCTTCCTAGCTTCCTCAGCAGTAGCAAGAACTTGCAGGAGTAGCTTCCAGAGCCAGAGGAAGTCAAGCAGATGTGAAGCAGAAAAGAAGTGTGTGGGTGGGAGGGACAACAGGGCACCCTGCACCTCAGGAATTCACATTTCATGCCATGTCAATCAAGAATGCATTTTTGTGCACAGGAAAAAGAATTAAAATAAAAAGCATTTGTTTGAAAGAACAAGTTGAAGGTCTTAGAGAAGGCTTGTTGTCAACCTTGTTTGGATACAGTGGCCTATCATTGTTTTCTGGATATAGTTGTTTCTCATTATGTATTCCCTATAATTTAAGGAAGATTCTAGAGATAAAGTCAGACTGAACTTCATCTGGGAATGGAAGTGCAGAAGTGACTTCTCTCATTGATTCTAAAGTAAAATAGGCCAACAAGGGTGGACCCTTGAGAACATGGTTCTTCAAATACCTAAACCACTGAGTGTGTTAAGCAGTGAATTACTCTCTATAGAATCATCATGAGGGCCTGCTGGAAAAAACATCTTTTGGAATACAGAGCAGCTGATGATGCACACATCTAGAAAGCGTCTAAACATTATCTTGAGAGTTGATGTAAATGAATTGTTAGAATAATTTCACCTATTTCTTCAAGTGGAATAAAATGTGTATTTTGGAAGGTCTCTGGTGGGCTTGCCTTAGAATTTCAGAATATTGTACAAGCTCATCTAAAAGTGAATTTGGTATAAAAGCTCTGGTTTTTTGGCTGATTCTTCTTACCACTAAGGGACCCTGATATAGACAAGTCCTTCTTAAAAAGCTCATGTCTTAGAAGTCGCTCCTGAATATGAAGGTGATCCAACCTGTGATGTGGTTCATAATGTGCGAAAGGCTGTTTTATCATTGTTTTATTTCTTTTTTTTGTAAACTGCATTTTAAATCTGGTATGCTATAACACAAACATTGCTTAGCATATGCACATTGTGCTCAAAGACTTCTCAGCTTTGACTCATGTTTGTTTTGGGTTTTTTTGTTTTGTTTTGTTTTGGTTTTTTTGGTTGTTGTTGTTTTCAAGGCAGGGTCTCATTATGTAGCTCAAACTGGTCGCTTATTTGTGATCTTCCTGCCTCAGGTGCCTGAGTGCTGAGATTACAGGCATGTGCCACCAACTCCAGCTTCAGGTTCTACAGTATTTTTAAATTTAATTGGCTGAACTTGGTGCTGATTGCTCCTGACGTCTTACAGACTGAGTTCAAATTACAGTCTTCAAATTCCCCTGGATCATGACATCTGGTAGTTCATACAAATTCCCAGCCCTGCTTGTTCTCTCATTGATGGAAGGATCACAATTCCAAGATCCCATAAAAGTAGGAAGAATAAATGATTTAATGCATATGGGGCATCCATACAGACACTCATTCATAACACACAGTCATTAAACAACACCTCTGTTCTCCTAGACTAAATGTGGTTACTTTTCCTCTTCTCTGAGGTCTCAAGCCTTGGCTATTCCTGAGGTGGTTTGGCTGGACACCCAAAGAGGGCAGCACCAGCCTGTTTGCCTCTGTTGATATTCAGTTTGGTCTTGTAACCTTCTTGATGTGGTGAATTAGGCAAGTGTCAGGAACTTGGGGTTGGCCATTACATTTCCTAGGGGAATGTTATGATTGGAGAGGAAAAATTTAGCTGGTCATATCTGACCCTGCATTGTGACACTTGTCCAGAAAATATCCTTATCTCTACTTCTTACAGATCTACAGGAAGGTTCTTGTTTCAGTCAGCCAATTTGATATATTTTACGTTGACAGCATAGGATGCAATGTCTTGCAAACATACTGCCAGTTTCATTTTTACTACACAGCATATACTACTGAATGATATCACAATTCTAGCTATTTTTTTTATGCACAGTAGGGTCAACATCAGGATCATGCAGCCCTGAAAGCAAAATATTCACCAGCTCCACTGGGCATATCTCTCCTCAGCAACTGACTACAACTGCAAAGATTTGGGAGGCTAAAGATGTTTTCCATTAAAATTAAACAGGAAGGTTTAGAAAAAAACAACAGACCAGCATTTATCATACCTAAACTGTGCCTTGCATCAGGGCTGCAAACTGGCTTGAGTTGTATGATCTCACTTCTCACCACTTTTATAGAGGTGTTAAGACATATTTACAGAGAAATCTGTAGTCTCTAATTCCTGAATATACAAGTCTGTGAGAACACGGTCAAGGGGTTTTGTCCTGAGAACTGACTGTTGGAACTTAGAGACCATCTATGCCTATGTCTCACCTCTCATCCAGTGTGTCCCAGGAGGCTCACTCACCTGCTGGCAGCAACTGCGCTACCTTTCTGATGATTTCAGATGGTCCTTATCTTGGTTGTTGTTTTGTTCCTGCCAGATAGGATGCTTTATCTGAACGCTCTTCATGGGAAACCAATTAAGACAATACTATAGACATAAGCATTTGTCATTTCCCAGTTAAGCTCATTGCTGTATGTCATGACCTGACTTCAATCTTTGATATAGGCTGTGTGCTGCTTTGCCACTTGTATAATTAAGTGTGGCCATGGTTGATACAACACTGCAGGTCCACTCTACTCCACACAGCTAGCTTAACAAACAGCTAGCTTGGTGTGGTGTTCAACCCTCCGGATTTTGCTATGACGGATCTGCGACTTCACGTTAATGTTGAATATCTCTTTCCTATGGCTCATAAGGGTGTCATCTTTGTCAAGCTTCATCTTTCTCGTTTCTTGCAACTTTCCTTTAAGGTAACATATAATTGACAAAAAGGCAAGTTACTTTAAATCACCACATTCGAGTTTTTAATTTATTTCCTAAACTTCTCTAGGGAGTGGGCTAATATGATTCTTAGTATAAAGTTTATATTTATGACCGTATGAAGTCTTTAAAAGTGGGTACAAAATGGTGTGTAGCCTCCAGAGTCTAACATTTATAGTTGAATTTTTACAGGATCATATACTAGCTTTGTATCTGCAGGCAAGTTGTTATCTTTTCTGTGCCTTAGTTTCCTCATCTGCAAACAAAAAGTAACAAGATTTTTGTGAAGATTAAACTCAACCAAAATCAAAAAGTACCATGGTACTGAGCATATAAGTACTGAGTACTCGATAGTTTTTAATAACATTTTTAGGTGCACATATATTTTGAAGGACAGAATTTACTTACATGGGCCTACAAATATTGGTAAAAATGATTTGCTTTTGAACATTAACATATTGTGATCTAAATGCATGAAATATGGTTGATCTCATTAAATCATCCTCCTCTGATGAAATGTTAAAGTCAATATATTGTTTTGATGGGAAGACGAGGTTTTTTTACAAGGCCATCACTGCCTTGAACACAGCACTCACATCTGATGATGAAACAGTGACCAGAACTTTAAAATGAGTTAAACCTGGTGCTGGAGATGTACTGAAATGTACTAGATATATAAATTCCTCTGCACTATGGCATATAAAGAGTGTTATGACCTTGGGTCAGGAGATCAAGTTTAATGAGGAGATAGGTGATTTTGTTCACTGCCTGTTGTGTTCACTGCTGTACGTGGGGCCCCACTCAGCACCTGACACATGGTAGCCCTCTCAGAGATGTTTGCTGACTGGTTATATATGGTTGTTATCTTTGCATACCTTTCTTATTTCAATGTTGGGGGGTGAGTTTTAAAAGAAAATGTAATTGATAAAAAGCCATGTCCTTTAAAGTCCATTGTTTTCCACAGCTTAAATTGTTGACGATAAACTTCCAGTATGAGATATAATTTTATCAAAAATTTGACCAAGTTTAATCTCCATTTACCAGGAATTGTTAATTCTATTTGATGTGGCAATTCATTCTGACACTGAGGCCTGTGACGGCCACACATCCACTGCACAGGTCACTCCATCATTGATCTGACTGCAGCCCTTGACACAGCTGGCTCCACGTCATGCTCTCCCTCTTCCAGGTGGCTCATCTGTCTTGTAAAGTTACTCCTGCTGACGTCATCTCCATAACTCTTTCATAAGTTTCTAATCACAAAGTCACTGTTATATTAGTGTTTTTTTTTTTTTTAACATGGTGCTGAGGATCAAACCCAAGGTTTCATGCGTGGTAGGCAAGCACTTTACCACTAGCTATACCCACAGCCCTTAGATTTTTTTAGAATGTTCCTAACATAATAACACTTTTTTTTAAACCTGTACTTCATAATCAGTTTACAATAAGCTACCCTGGGCTTAGGTTAAATGCAATGAGACATGCTGAAGCTCTACTTAAGAACAAGTTTGCTCCACTACATTTAACCTGCATTTCTGGAATAATCTAGGCATTCCTGCTCCTTTCTCCCACAGGTACTTCTCCAACCTAATCACTGCCCAGAGAGGTAGGGTCAGTCATAAGTCCTTGCTTACTAAATCCTTAGTTGTGGACTGGGGATGTAATTCAATGGCAAAGTGCTTGCCTTGTGTGCATGAAGCCCTAAGTTCAATATCCAGTGCTGAAAAAAGGAGAGAGAGAGAGAGAGAGAGAGAGAGAGAGAGAGAGAGAGAGAGAATTAAATTCTCAGTCATGGGCTCCAGTTACTGGGCACCAACATCTATTCATTCTTCCCAACAGAATCATCAGGCTGTCAGGAAAAAGTACTCCTAGGGCATCTAGTATCCTTCCCCTCAGCACAAGGAACAGTTTTCTCATGGAAACTTGCCAACAATAAAAACACAACCTAAAAATGACTACCTCAAAAGAGCTACAAACAAGATGCTGCCTGTGGTTAAAGGAGACGGAGGAAAAATTTCAGTCTGGGATGATGAAGAATGTCTAAAAAAAGAGATAGTAGCTGAAGGTGATCCGGCTGTGTCACTCTCCTGCAGAATATTTTTGAACATGTCTGAGATCCATCATGTTTTCACATTTAAAGTGAGAGTGTCAGACCATGTTCTGAGGGTTCTCTTTATTTTACAAGTCTATAAATCCTGAGAATGGGTAAGATTTAGAGAGGCAGAAATGAGGCACATTAGAGGCAGAGGCAGAAGAGCAAGCAAGGTTCAAGGTGTGTTTAGGAAACAACAAATAGAAAAAGAAGGTAAGTCTTGAAAAGGAAAGAAATGGAAGAAGACTCAGTATGGGAAGGAAGGTAAAACAAATGACCCTATATTGAGGAGAGGAGTGACTGGTGTCCTTGGTTTCCTGGGACAGGTTTGCACAAACCTGAACAAGCACAGGGACACATAAAAGGAGCTCTACCTTGCAAGGCCTCCCAAACATACGGGAGATGGTGGAGGGTTCAATACAAAATGAAGAGGTTAAAGGGTAGGTAGGACAAAATTAGCAAGCTGAGAATTCAGCCTTTCAAGAGACCCCATAGTTCTTTTAATTCACTAGAAATAGATAAATGTGTTTTTTTCACTATTGCTGCTAACACTGATCAACTGCCCTTGATCTGTTAATTTTTCCTGAGTCTCATCCTACTTTACCTTTTGTCTAGGCAAACATGACATGATTATCTTATCATAGTCTGCTTGAGAAAGGGACAACCTGTGTTTTACTAAGTGGGAATGAGTATGTGGATGGTGAAGGAGTCTCAGAGAAACCTAATGATAAAAATCATCATTTGAGCTAGACAATGAAAAATGTGCAACACCCAATTGTATCTGTCACAGGATTTACACTTTAGTTAGAGTAATCAGATAGACACAGGTATCAACAGTATAATAATGCATGTATGTAAGGAATCTATAGGACTTGGAGTAGGAAAGAGATCTCTGGTCAAAGGTAGAGTTGCTAGAATAAACAAATCAAGAGACAGGTTGCCCAGTTAGAATTGAGTTTTAGCTAAACAACAAATATCTTTAGTGTATGTCCCAAATATTGCATTAAACATATTTATACTAAAACATTATTGTTTAACTGAAATTCAAATTTAGGTGATATCTCACAACTTGTCTGGCAGTTTAAATCACAGGAAACTATAGATAAAGTTGGCCTTAACTTACATTTTCATGAATGAAAAAATTTTTAGAAAAAAATGTAGTCTTTGAGGAAAAAGGAAAGTGTGTAACATATTAATGAAGACTATCATTTGCAATTGAGTAGTGAGTAAAATGGGGAGTCTAGAAGAGGTAGAGTGTGTCTGGAGGTTACTATTGGGAATTCACCACACTAAAAACATGGAAATTTAAAACTGAGAGGTTCAGTGACTTCTGGGTTCATGATATGAAAGCTAGGTTGATATGATCTCTATAAAAGTTCATGGACAATTAATACTGGAAGAAATCTTTACAGCTATCACTACCCTCATTTACAGATGAAGAAAGCACAGCCCAAAGTCACAGAACTGAGACCAGAACTTTGATCTTCAAATTCTTGAGTCAATGTTCTTTCTGCTTCATCATGCTAGTTATATTTTTCTTATTTTTAAAGCTAGTAGTCCCAAATCAGTAAGCCAAATGACCAATCTATTGGGACAAGGTGGTGAAAACTAAGTCATGCAGCTCTTTGCTGAGATTTACTGTGAACCATTCAAATCACCTCAAACAACTTTGGAAAATTTCCTCAGATATTCAAATTTCTCATAAGACCCAACTTCTATTAGCTTTCCTTGGGACAAGTTGTTACAGACAGCCTGCAAAGATTAAGAAGGTAGTTTCCTCTACACTTGTTATTTTCCACAGACAAGTAAATTCTCCACACACCAATTTGTGCCAGAAAATAATTTTCCATGAGTATCAATGCTGTAAGCAGTGATTGCCTGTGTTGAGCATAAAAATAAGGTTTAATTTCATTCAAAGTGTTATTCCTGTAGTTAGTTCATCCACTCACTAGTATCTGTTTTACACTCACCTCAGAAATAGGAATGAGTCAATACCACACTACTTCTCAAAATGGAAGTAGGAAGACCCATACTGCCATTGTTAGCATACTACTGGAATTCATCACCTATGAGGTGGTGAGTTCTTTGTTAGCAAAAGTGTTAAGAAGCTACATGATCCTTTGGCAAGGCTGCTGCATACAGAATTTTAAAATGGCTGGTAGATGTACATGGATGATATCTTTCCTCCATTTTTAAAATTCTATTCCCTGAATTAAGTACCAAAGGAAAACTCATTTGTGGTCATTTAGATCTATAAAGATCACTTAGATCTAGAAATAGCATTTAGATAATAGCAAAAATGAGGAAATATGCAGGATTCACACTATAGCAGCTGCTCAAATGTGAAAACCCAATGTCAATTTAGGTGCATGTGTCATTTTATTGCTATGAAGTTTAAAGAATAATTTAAAAAATCACCTGAGGAACTGTTCCTAAAAAGAAAGGAGAAACCAAGGCAAAACTTAATGGATGGGAATGAGAAGATACCTCAGCAAACTCTCCTGAGACAGGTCAGGTCAGCTGTAAGTCTGGGTATGTGGGATCTGGTGGACTCAAAAAAAGGCCAATGTCTTTGGACAGTGGGAAAATTTAAACCTAACTCGCAACTTGAAGCATGAGAGGAGGACCAAATGTAATTTTCAATTATTTTCCACTAGAAATAAGAATCATCTAAGTGTGAATTTTCTGCAGATTCTTGTAAACTACTTGTGAGGCTCGTTGGACAGCACTGTGACCTTATAGTGCTGCAGACAGTCATACCGTATGAAGCTAAAAAAGGTACCTGAAATCCCCCAGCCCATCCTTCCATGTTTTAAAAGAGAAAAATGAGAGCTAAAGTTATTCAACTATCTGTCCCTGAACATATAGCTAATACGTGACAGAGCTTGGATTGAAATCAAGGTCTCATGGCACTTTTTAATTGGGTTATTGGTCATATTTCAAATCATTTTCTGGGTTTTGTTTTGAAGCGTATTAAGGAGTAAGCTATTACCTCATGTGAATATGTGTTACCAGGTTAATTTTTGCATTTGATTATACTTCCTTCCCTCCCTGCAGCGGTCCCTGAACTGGGTTCACCATTTCTATTTTTAAAGCACAGGGTGGATCAGATATGTGTACCTAGGGAGTGAGTTTTCTTCCTGGCAGGGAACATGTCACAGAGGATCTCTCCCACCATGTCAGCATCTCTATTAACAATGACACTCTAACTTTTGCCTAGTGATGAGAGAGTCCTGGTCATTTTTCTTTTTCCCCAATGGTTTTCCAGCAGACTGACAGGTGGTTGTAAGGATAATTCCTCCTTGACAATTTCCCCCCAGTCCTCTTCTTTGCTGTACCATTTTCCTAACTGCTATCTTGAGAAAAACTGTTTTGGGGGAACCACACTAGAGAGGTTTCATGTATTCTCTAATTTGCACATATCTTCCAAAATTGGGAAGAAATGAAACATTGCTAAAGTGGAGAG
This sequence comes from Dasyprocta punctata, assembly GCA_004363535.1. Classification (NCBI taxonomy): domain Eukaryota; kingdom Metazoa; phylum Chordata; class Mammalia; order Rodentia; family Dasyproctidae; genus Dasyprocta; species Dasyprocta punctata. Next base: position 33,048 of record RJWM01021444.1, read on the forward strand.
AGTCTGTCAGAATTGTAATTTAAAAAAAGGCAGAGTTTGAGTGTCAGTCATAAACCACATCTTCCCCTGCTTCTTTCCACTTCTAATAATAGTCTAATTTACCCCTTCTCCACATAGACATGCTTACATGTCTATTAATAGAAAATTAAGGCAAGAAAGAGTCAAAAATCAAAAAGATTGAATCACAAGATAGTATATTAAAAATTTCTAGGGCTGAGGGACTGTTCATATTTATTTACTTTTTTTATTTTATCTATTTTTTTGTACTGGGGTGGAACTCATGACCTCGCACTTACCTGGCAAGCACTTGATCTGCTGAGCTAAATTCCAGGACCTGTTCATATTTAAATATCTGAGAAAAGGAAGTATCCTATAGATGCATATGAATAGAAAAAGGACATGCAAAAATTCTTTAATGAAAAGATGCAAAAGCTCATACATAATAAGAAAAATGGAAATTAAAATTACACTGCAATTCCATTTTTTACTTATCAGATTGGCAAAAATCCACAAGATCAAAGCATCCCCTGTCGTTAAGGCTGTGGGGAAACAAGCCCTTTCAATACATTGCTGGTGGGAATTTAAATTAGTACCACCCCTACAGAGGGCAATTTGGTGATATCTATCAAAATTACAAATGCAAATACCCTTTGGTCCAGTAATCCCACTTCTGAAAATGCATCCCACGGATATACTTACACCGGTGCAAAATGATCCACCTACAAGGTTGCATACTAGAGTTACATTTGTAACAGCAAAATATTGGAAGCAAACCAGAAATGTGTCAATACAGTCTTTTAAGATACATAATCATATATTCATATCTTGAATTAGTAAGCAGCTTTTATAAAGGAAAGTTCTGTATATACTAATATGAAATGATCCCTAAGAGAGGTTAAGAACTCTTTCAAAAGAGGGTGGAAAAATAGCACCATAATATAATATATTTGGCGATCTGAAAAATAAGGATGGAAGAACAATTAAAAAAAAAGTCCTGTGGGAGATGCAGGCTTGGTTGTGTGTGACAGTGCTCAGGTATGTGTGTGATAGCTGGGCAGGTGGGGAAGAGGAGCGATATTTCATTCATTCTTCACACTGTTTGACTTTTGTTACTTATAAATGGATCATGTTCCATGGAAAACAGGGCCATAGACTTAAATTCTTGAAAAAGTTGTCTTCTCAGGTGAAAGGCCAGAAACAATAAGATGGGTTCAGCAAGTCACACAGCAAGCTGTTAATGGCGATAGGTCACAGTCCTGGAATATTCCGTGGTGCTGACTTGTGATTGGGTTACAGGGTTAGCAACCTTGAGGAACCTGCTGTAAAGGGTGTTGACAGCTTACTTTGAAAAGGATCACAGTATTTGTTCACAAGAGTAAAACATAAAGGTTTTATTTGTTTGCTGAGCTTTTAATTGGCAGCCCATATGACAAGTAACTCTGTCTTTTATGAGTGACTAATTTTGTCCACAAATATCTGGTCAAATATCTAAAATGTAAAATTATAGCATATTCTTTCTAGTGAATAGCATTCTATTTCCTCCTTGTAAAATTCATGTGAAAAAACAGAATAGATCACATATCTTCAGAACCTGCTGAAATGGTTGCAATGAGGAGAATTCCAGGGAGGCTAGGCTAGTGCACACACTGCTTGACCACTTCTGCTTGCCCTTGAGAAGAGAACAGGGTGGCCGTCTTGGAGAAACATTCATGCTTCGTGCTCACTGAGTGTTCCACTTCACCAGGCACTGTCAGGAATACTTTGCAAGTGATGATTCATGGAATCTTCACAAATGCAACATGTGATAAGTGATGTTTTATTCCTATTTTATAGATGAAGAATTTATACACAGAAAGTGTGTTCAGATTTCTTTAGTGAAGAGGCAGAATTGGAATTTGAACACAGGTTGCCCAAGTCCTGAGCTCATATAATC
>RJWM01021445.1:0-35338 GCA_004363535.1 Dasyprocta punctata
AAGACCATTATTTTATAGACAGCAACATTTAGCAAAAGTACAAACCCATGACCTTAACATTATGCAATTTGTTGATGTTCAACCCTCAAAAATCCAATAAATAAAAACTAAGAGCAAAAGGAAACTAGTTCCTTCTCATTCCAGAAGGAATTTCAGTAGTCTCTCGTTTCCAGTTTAGAATAGGTTTATATATGTTTGCAGTTTAGAAGGGGTAATATGCATTGAATTTTATCCAAGAAAATCTTTCATAAATTAGTAGGGTGCAGAGAAAAAAGAATGGGGGAAAAACAAAAGAAATGGAGGACTCTGACTGTTCTTGAAATCATTACATGTTTGGGCAGGATTTCACTTTGACTCACAGAGGTATGACTGAAAATTAATGTGAATGTTTAAATTTTTTAAATGTATTACAGTAAGAAACACATTACTGTTAATCTTCCTCAAATTCCCTCTCACGTCAAACACACTTATCACACTTTCTGGGGCAGTCCTGGAAATACTCTTTTGTGTCTTATATTGCACTATTGAGGCTGACTCAATGTGCTGAATCGCTTGGAAATGTTATCTTTCACGCTCATTTTGACTATGGGGAAGCGCCAAACATCCCAGGTGCCCAGTCCGGTGGAAGAGGGCACACAGTAACGTTCCGCAAGCCTACCCTTCCAGGGGACGGCACTCAGCAGCAGCAGTCACTGTATTTTCATCACACCTCATAAAAACACTCACAAAAGAGAACTTCCAGAAATGCCTCAGAAAGAGGCAAAAACGATGGGATAGAAGTGTTCAAAGAAAGGGGGAGTATATGGAAGGGGATTAATGGCAGTGTGTCTTTTATTATAATAATTTTTTTTATTTGAACACTCACTGAGTATTTTGATCAACACTTATATGTAAAGTAGGAATACAGTGAAAACCAAAAAACAGTATAAAGTAGAAGAGTTTTCTGGAAAACAGAATTCATGTCTTCCCTAAGGCAACTATGGGGACTAAGGAGCTGTCCTGTTTTTTCTCCCTGTCTCAGGCCAGAGGCACCATTTAGTCACATAGGAGAAGTCCAGAGCAGTGCTCCTCATAATGTGTTCCTTGAAGTGCAATTTCTCAGGCTTTCCTGCACTCTCTGGGGATAGGCTGGGACACTAAGGCAGCAAACCCTTCAGTGATTCTGATGTTCTCTGAAGTTTGGTCTATGCAAAGTCTACAGTGAAAAAAGCCAGGATTGGCCCAGCTGTTACCAATATTGTCTCTATTTGAAACCAGCCACTAGTAAGTTCTCTGCATCCATTACCATTAATTCAGTTGTAAAATTAAAAAGAAGGAAAATCCATGCACCCATATTTGAAATCTGCTCCAAGCACCACTGGCCAAATGTTGCCTGGGAGCCCATTCCTTTTAACTGCTTTTTCAAGCAGTGTCCTGAGTAAGCTCCGTGCCTGAGCTGCTAGCAGAAAATTTAGGGAGAGATTACACGTGTCCATGAAATTTTAAATGGTCTGAATAAAACTTTGGAATTCAATCTTTCTATTTTCTCTTTCATACAACTCGGGGAAATATTTCTGAAAACTGTTCAAACACAAAAATCTGTCACCCCAAACTCTGAAAATGCATAGTATTTCCAATCATTTTTATCAAAACAAAAATAGAAGAGCAGAGGTTGCCACCAGGAATGTGCCACCTAGTAGCACTTAAGCAAAGATAATTGATAGGATCATTGAAAGGCAACAAACTGTCTCTCTCCCACCATGTCGCACTATTATTTGGGTTGCTTGAGAGAATCATACAGTTGCTATATAAAGGCAGTTGAGAACTTTGAAGGGTTTCTTATTTTAAATTTCTTGCAAGCTAGCAGGTTAGCCTGCTGCAGTTTCATCGAAACAGACTTGAGACTCTCAAGTTAGAGACTAAAGATTTTATTGCTTCCAGCAATAGGATTAGGCACAAGATCAGCGTGACCAGTTTCCTAGTCCATATTCCCCCAGGTGATGGAATGATGGCCAGGTGACGTTTGCCCACACATACTGCACTGAGTTATGAGGGGGATCCAGAGCTCATGGAGTGTGAATCTTTCATAATAGACAGTAAGTCTGCCTGACCTTTGCCCCAGAGAGAGACACTATCTTTATCACACTGTGCTGTAAACAAACTTGCCCTTTGTTTTGCGGTGAGACACTATATCTTGCGAGACTGTTCATTATGCTAACTCTCTGTAAAGATAACTCAAAACAACAATTAGTTGCTCTGCTCTCAAAACAAACAGAAATGCAAGAGATCTATGAAGAAGTCTCTCAATAGCTAGAACCCAAGGTAATGAAGGAGGTCATTTTCCTGGGTTCAAAGCATGGCTCTTGGGCACATTATTTAACTTGTTATTTTGTTTTCTAGTCAGTAAAATAGGAATAATAATAGGGGACGTTCCAGGGAATTGTTATCCAAAATAAGGGAATTATGTGTAACACCTGTGAAATATTTTATATAATGTCTGATACAGAATATGCATTTAAATATTACTGTGTTTCTGTTATTGCCTATCTAGGGGTACTAAGAGAAATATTCCCAGATGTCACAGAATTCTCCATCACTATATGCCCTTAAATTCTCAAAAAAGCAGCGATAGAAAAAAATTAAACATGATACATGACAACACATAAGTTTTACTACATGAATTATGAAAAACTATATTTCAATTTATTCTATTATTTAACTGTCATATATAATATATTTAATATCCAAAAGCAATAAAAATAAGTGTCAATTGTGGAAAAATCAAACCCTTTTTCATTTCCATTGTCATCAAATTCATTATTATCTTTGTCTCAGTATGACTTTTTATGACCCTTCCCATTGTTAGGACAAATTGCGTAACAGCCACAATTTAAAGGAAGATGGGTTTATTTGGCTCATGGTATCCAAGAATTCAGTTCATGGCAATCTGGATCTAAGGAAGGAACATCATGTCTAATGTGGGTATGGAAGAATAAAGCTGCTTGAAAAGCAGGGCTTGGCAAGAGTGCCAGAGAGAAAGGGAACAGAGACCAGATATATTACCAAAGGTCATGACTCTATGATCCACTCAGACACACCCAGAAGTATGATTTATCAGTGTTATGGTTTAGATCTAAAATGTTCACCAGCTGGCCATGATGGTGCATGTCTGTAATCCCAGCACTCAGGAGACTGAGACAGTAGGAGTACTGTGAGTTTGAGGCCATCTGGGGTTATGTAGAGAGTTGAAAGCCAGCCTAAACTACACAGTGAGACTCTGTCTCAACAAACCAAAAAATAAAATAAAATAAAATAAAATAAAATGTCGCCCTGATGTCTCATATCTTTAGAAGTGGGGCTTTTGAAAGATGACTGGGTCATGGGCATGTTACACTCATCAGATTAATGGATTAATTCACGGATGCGGTGCTGTTAGGGGGTGGGGCCTGGTTGGAGGTGGATCACTGGGGAAGTGACCTGGAAAGGCCCATTCTTTTCTTCAGCTCTTTCTTTGTCTGTCTGCTTCCTGGCTGTTGTGGGGCAAGCCCCTCTCCTTTGTCACACCCATCCACCATGCCATTTCTTCCTTGGAGCCCACCAACTATGGCTTGAACTCACTGGAAACTATGAGACAAACACATCTATCCTCCTTTAAGGTGTGTGTGCTGGGTATTTTGAACCTGCAACAAGAAAGTAACTATTGTAATTAATCCCCTGGATGGCTGCCAAGCAGTAAAGCTGGCATTTAAACTCACCCACCACAACTGTGATTGTAGTTTATTCCAGTTTCAATCAAATATTTAATAGGGCTTCCCTTGGCATTCTTATGGACAAGATAAAGAAATATGGACTATGTCCTGATTACTTTTTGCTTATTGCTGGGACAAAATATCCCACACCCAAAATGAAGGAAGGAAAGGTTTATTTATCTTACAGTTTTTGAAGGTTTCAGTCCATACTCAGCTAGCTCCAAGGCAGGGTGGCATGGCTAAGGGCAACTGTCATGGCAGCCACAAGCAACAAAAGTGAAAAAAGGGCAAAAGGGAAAAGCATGTCTCCTTCCCTCCCTTATATTGTATGCCAGCTAACTGCCCGTGGGTACAGCGCTCACACCACCAATCCTCATGCTAGACAATGAACCAATCACAAATGCTAGACTCAGTCACCTCCATGACGGCATGGGGCTTTGGTGGGACATCCAAACACAAACCATAACAGACTAGAAGAAAACATAGTTTAGTGGATTTATAGGTTGAACAACCTGGTAAAGAACGCTAATTAGAAGCAACATGGTTTACTGGTAAGTATGTAGCATTGAAAGTATAATCAAAATCTAAATTCAGCACTTCCTAGCTGTGGTAGCCCTCACTAAAGATTAAACTGACAATATATGCAAAAATATTTTAAACTATTTAATACATGACAAATGTTCCATAAAAGTTGTTTTTCTTCCATTCTTTCAATTAATTCATGCCAAGTCACAAGAACTTCTGTGGAGTGTAAAGGGTTTTTTCTCTGTCCTCTCCACATTTGCAATCATTTAGATGAACATATCAAGGGCATAATTATTATAGTCACATGTGACACAAAACTGGGAGAAATAGGCAATACACAAATGGTTGAATTAGTATTCCAAAAGTTCTACACAGCCCAGAAGCTTGGCCTAAAGTTCAAAATCACAAATAACATTTAATAGAGCTAAATACAAAATCTTCTACTTACTGACAGGTCCCAAAGTTAACTCCATAAATTATGTAATAGAGGAACTCAGACTTGTGTTAAAGAAAAACTAAGCAGAATTGGACATGATTCAGTGTTTCTGCAAAAAGTAAATAGCAAAGGTCTTTAAACACCAGTCTGTGGAGCTGTGACAGTCCAATCTGTTTTCCAGATTCCAACTTCACTCAAATCCTAGACTTTTGTGGGCAGAGGAATCATATCAAATGCCATTTGATCACTGCCTGTTGTAATACACTATATTTTCTATATGGCATTTGGCATGCAGTTCCCTTTGCTTTCAGCTGGGGGAACTTGAAACAGAAGCCCTTTCAGAGGGACTCCACTCCACGGGCATCAACCAGAGTCAACCCGGAGAGATTTCAGGCACCTTCCTTCCTTGCCCTCCAAGGCTGAATGCACCACCCCCCACCTCCACCTCTCCCCTCGGCTGTAGTTCAAGAAGTATTCTTACATTCTCAAATTATTAAACAATTTCATTAAAGAAATTAAATTACATTTAAATTATTGACACTTAAAAAGACTTTATGTTAATAATATCAAACAGGAGAAAAAGAAAGGACATACTTAAAAGCCAATTATCTTGACTGAATTCAACCTTACAATTTGCCTGCAATTTGTAAAATGATTCCAGCTGAGTTTCTTTTGGTTCTTGCTAGTAGGAGCACTTTAGTGAATAGCCCCCAATCCTGTACTATGTCTTTCTTAATTCCCCTTAGGAATCTTTATAGCAAAATCTCCAGTTTTTCCTCTCTGAAACTTCAAAACGATTACAAGATAATGCCAAAAGGCTGTGGTGCTAGTGGCAAAAGTACAAAGGGCAATGGACCTGCATCTCCCTTCTGAGTTCAGGAAGTGCTGACTTCAGATTCCAGATCACAAGACAACCTCCCATGATCATAAATTCTTCCCGATTGCCTGATCTCCTCATCTTGCCTGCTGAATTCCTGAACTCTCTTGCTCTAAAACTGCAGGCTCCATTATATCCTGGACTCTGGTGACAATTCTATCATTATCACTCCATTCCTGTATTTGTCACAAATCCTGTTGAGCTCACCTGCTAAGAACCTGTCCTACCAGTGATCATCTCTGCTACTACCTCTGTGCAGTTATCATCTCTCAGACCTTCACAGCCTACCAGCCTCTTCCCACAAAAGCCGCTCTCCACCTGATTGTCGAGGATAGTTTTCTAAATCACAGATATTCCAGAAGAAGACTCAGGTTTTAGATGGTTTACATATTATCCAACTTGCAGAGTTCTCTGTCAAAGAAAGAATTTTTAAAGTCTTTTTCAAATGTTGTTAAGACCCACCTACATCCATGGGAACACTTAGCTTCGAATCTTCCAGAGTCTAGGAGAGGCATGTGCAAGTGAGGGGCCCTGAAGTTTGAAAGTCATTAGTTTCATGGTAAATGCATGTCCAGCGGATGCCAACCCCATGTCAAAAACTGTCAGTGGCTCCCTACCAGCTAGGATATCAATTTTTAAAATAAACAGTCAATAGGTTATCACCATAGACATATATCCTTTCATTTGCCCTATACATTATATACTCCAAGCCTTTAGAATTACTGGCCATCCTCCACCTACAAGATGATTTTTTTCATTCCTTTTTCCTGTTACAAGATATTTCTATATCTACAATACATTTGCTCTTCTCTATCTGGCTAAATCCTATGATTCTTTCAAGAACAGGCAATTTTTATCTTGCCTCGTCGTGAAGCTGTCCCAAAATTATTGAGTCATTGCCTTCCCCTGGACTCATAAAACCTGTGTCTACCTCTGTCCTACACAATCCATTGTATTATAACTATTGAGATTTTGTTTCCATCACTTGGTTGTAAAGAAGAGGCTGTGCTTTATTCATCTGTTAACACCTAGTATAGTGACTATCCTATGGAAAGCACTTAATTAATGATTAAAGAGTATTCTAGACCTGATACTACTTCAAAATTCATGAACATCATGCTCTTTCTGGTTCACATATTACTCCTTTCTGGAATATTCAACTTCCAGAACTGACACCTACAGCCCTACTGCTGCCGCCATAGTACTTCTTAAAAAATATATGCTCCTGGCTGAAGTTTCTGCTGTCAGCTACTGAGTCTATCTCTCCATTTCCCAACTTAGGCTGGAGCCCCAATGGAGATGATTTTTAATGTGTGCCTCAGACACCACACTATTTTGGAGGTAATGTCACAATAAACAGAAGGTAGAGGAGTTGAACATTGCATTATAATAACTATAAGTTATTGTCTAACCAAATGGGGATACATTTAACTATGCTTGGGAAAAATAATTATATCCTGCTTCAAATACCTTTCATTTTATGAAACTTTTCTAGTAAAAACATACAGAGGAGAATCTCCTCTGCTTTCTGTCCCTGAGTTTTCCTACTGGCCGCTTCTCTCATGCTTGTTCAGGGAAGCTGAGCTATATGATATATTGATTGAGACTGAATCTCCCACAGTTTGTTCCTTGAGACAAGCTACATTTACATATAGAAGAATTCCTGGAAAATGTTGATCTTTTGAAACATATAATGACAATCAGCATGTGAACACTAGACAACCCCTATTCTAAAGAGTAGCCAACCTCACCCGCCTGGAGCTCTGAAGGTGCTGTCTCCCCTCTTCAGGAAAGTGAATCTTGGTACCATCTTCCCGAGCCATATTAATAGTGTCCTATTTCTTGAACAAGTTGTTTAACCTCTCTAAGTCTATTTTCTCATCTGAAAATGAACTTGAGATTAAATGAGAGGTTTTTAATATAGTTCACTTAAACCAGAGCTGAATAAAAGTTGTTATTTTAACTAACTCTTCTACTCTTGGCTAAACACACAAACACAAGTAACTTAGTGCCTATCAAGTAAATACCTTAAAATTGGCTGCAGTGGTATGCACTTGTAATCTTAGCATTTAGAACACTGAGTCAGAAAGATAACTTGTGTCCAGGAATTTGAAACAAGCTGGGCAGCATACCAAGACACTGTCTCAATCAATCAATAAATAATAAATACCTTTATTATGAATACAGTTGGATAACTTTGTGCAATTTAACTGAAACACTTACCTCCAAAATATATCTGAAGCCAACATACACTGATGCAGGAAAGCATCAAAGTTAAATACATAGAAGTTCCCAATTGATGGGCAACCCACCCACCTGTTTTGTCTCTCTCAGACAGTTTTCTTTCTCTCAATAAATACATTCTGCTCTTAAAAAAAAAAGAAGTTCATATTGATCATCAATATAAAGAAGCTATTAGAAAAATTGTGCCTGACTATAATTGTTTAACTATGATATATACTTATGAATGCCTCTTCAAAGGAAGCTCATGGCATTGCATTTTTTTATTTTAAAGAGAATAAAACAAAACAGAACAGAACAAAGCAGATCAGAACACAACAATGCAAGCAACACAGAATTTCAAAACAAGACAACAAGAAATCAACAGTGGCTACCATGTCTCTTGTTTTCTTTGAAATAATTGTCCATATCTTCACTCTCAATAAATTCAAATAAAACAAAATAGTATAAAACCAATCAAAACAAAAGAATAAAAGCATTACTGGCCTTCAAAACCAGACAATAAGAAAATCAACAATGGTTACCATAATGACTCTTGTTCTCTTCAAAATAGCTGTCTATACCCTCACACATATTGAAGTCAAATAATAGAAAACAGAGTAAAACCAATCAAAACAAAGAATAAAAGCATTATTGGACTTCAAAACAAGATGATAGGAAATCAGCAATGGCTACCGTAATGTCTCATTTTCTTCAAAGTAGCTGTTCATACATCACACATAATAAAATCAATTCTTGTAAACTCTTTAGGAGAAGTTCTAGGCATGTATAAGCCTTTACATGTACATCTATCCTTTCTGTATAAGAGGGAAGAACAAAAGAAAATAAAACAAATTAGAAGAAAAACAAGAAACAAAAGAGACAGATAAATAACAATAACAGAAAGCCCAAAACAATAACAATATAGGCTTGCAAAACAAGGTGGTAGGAACATAACTAAGGTTGCTATTTTCCATAGTTATCGTCAAAAGAGTTACTCAGATTACCATATATAAACATGCAAAATTGATCTAATCCTATGAATGTTAACAGTTTTGTTCCAAGAACTAATAAAATTAGTACTACCATCATCTTAGCTATCTTAAGTGTGTATGTACAAATTTATATCTTTTTTCTTTTCCCTTCATTTCTCCTTTACCCTGAGTTATTTTTTCCCCTTTGAGCAGTCTCTTGCCCTGTCATAATATTTATTGTAGATTTTGTATCTTGTTTACTCTTTCAGTTTCTTACACTAGGGAGACAATATGGTATTTACACATGTGAGTTTGATTTACTTCACTTATGAATATGGTCTCAAGCTGCATCCATTTACCTATAAAAGCCTCAGTGTGATCCTTCTTTATAGCTAAGTAGTACTCCACTGTATAAAAAATACTGCATCTTTTATCAATTCCTCAGTTGGTGGGTACTTAGGTTGTTTCCACAATTTGGCTATTACAAACATGGGTGCACATATATCACTGTGGTATGATGTTTTCAATTCTTCTGGGAATATGCCCAGAAGTGGAATAGCTAGGTCAAATGGACTTCCAATACCAGCTTTTTGAGGAATCTCCAGATTGATTTCCACAGTGTTTGCACCAGCCTAAACTCCTACCAACAGTGCAGAAGAGTTCCTCTTTCCCCCACACCCTCTCCAGCATTTGTTTTTGGTGGTTTTATTGATCCTGGACATTATTTCTGGAGTGAGATGAAATCTCAGTGCTGTTTTAGTTTGCAGTTCTCTAATGACCAATGATGCTGAACATTTTTTCATGTATTTATTTGCCATTTGTATTTATTCACCTGAGAAGTGTGTATTCATCTCAGATGCCCATTATTGGATTGGGTCTTTGAATTTTGGGGGCCTAATTTTTTTAATTCCCTATATGTTCTAGATAGAAGTCCTTTGTCTGATACACAGTTGACTAAGATTTTTTTCCAAGTTGTGGGTCTTCTTTTCACTCTGTTGGAGATTTCTTTTGACACACAAAAACTTTTTAATAAGACAAGATCCCATTACTGATTCTGGGAAGTATTTCCAGTGCAGTTTGATTTTTGTTTATGAATTCTCTGCCTACCACTATGTCTTCAAGATTTCTACCTACTTTGTCTTCCAGCAGATTCAGTGTTTCTGTTTTAATATTTAGATCTTTGATCCATTTTGACTTTAGTTTAGTGCATGGTGATAGGCATGGGTCTAGTTTTAGTTTTCAGCATATGGAAAATCAGTTCTTCCAGCACCATTTGTTAAAGAGGCTATCTTTTTTCTAGTGAACATGTTTGGCCCCTTTGTCAAAGATGAGGTGGCTGAGTGTGTTTGTAATTGTAGTTGTATCTTCTGATCTATTCCATTGATCTTCAGGTTTGTTTTTATTCCAGTACCATGCTGATTTTATCACAGTAGCTTTGTAGTATAATTTCAAGTCTGGAATTGTGATACCTTCTGCCTTGCCTTTGCTGCCTGGTATTGCCTTTGCTATTCTAGGTCTCTTCTGGTTCCAGATGAATTTTAGGAATGATTTCTCTAGATCTGTGAGGTATGTTAATGGTATTTTGATCAGAATTGCATTAAATCTGTGTAACAATCTGTATAACATCAGTGAATGGCCATTTTCACAACGTTTGTTCTTCCTATCCATGAACAAGGAATGTCTTTCCATTTTCTGAGATCCTCTTCAATTTCTTTTTTCAGAGTATTGTAATTTTCACTGAATAGATCTTTTACTACCTTTGTTAGATTGATTCCTAAGTATTTGGGTTTTTGGGGGTTTTTTTGGTTTTTTGTTTGTTTGTTTGTTTGTTTTTGGATGTTATTGTGAAGGTTGTGGCTTCTCATTTCTCTCAATGAGTGTGTTGCTTGTGTAGAGGAATGCTATTGATTTTTGAGTGTTGACTTTGTATTCAGCTACATTACTGAATTTGGTTATTATGTCTAGAAGTCTTTCAATGGAGTTTTGGGGGCCTTCTATGTAGAGTATCATGTCGTCTGCAAAAAATGATAATTTAACTTCTTCTTTTCCTATCCTTATTCCTTTTATTTCTCTCTCTTGTCTAATTGCTCTGGCTAATGTTTTCAGCACTGTGTTAAATAGGAGTGGTGATAATGGGCATCCTTCTCTTGTTTATGACTTTAAAATAAAAGCTTTCAGTTTTTGACCACTTAATATGATACTGGTTGTTGGTTTGTCATAGATGGCTTGTATCAGATTGAGGTAAAGACCATCTAGTCCAATTTTCTGTAGGGTTCTTATCATGAATGAGGGTTGAACTTTATCAAAGGCTTTTTCTGCATCTATTGAAATGATCATGTGATTCTTATCTTTGGCTCTATTGATATGGTATATTATGTTTATTGATTTGTGAACCATCCCTGCATCCTAGGATGAATCCCACTTGGTCGTGGTGTATAATTTTCTTGATGACTTGCTGCATTCTGTTTGCCAGTATTTTATTGATGATTTTTGCATCAATGTTCATTAGGGAGATTGGCCTGTAGTTTCCTTTTTGGTTGGGTCTTTCTCTGGTTTTGGTATTATGCTGATACTTGCTGCCAGGAATGAGTTAGGGAGACTTGCTTCCCTTTCAACTTCATTGAAAAGTTTGAAGAGTGTTGGAATTGAGTCTTTCTTGAATTTCTTATAGAATTCAGCAGTGAATCCATCAGGACCTGGGCTTTTCTTTGTTGGTAAGGTTTAATTATATTTTCAATTTCATTAATTGAAATTGGGTTATTCAGCAGATTTACATCTCCTTGATTCAGCTTTGGTAATTCATATGTTTCTATGAATCTGTCCATTTCTTCTGTGTTATTAAACCTATGAGAGTAAAGGTTTTTGAAGTAGGTATTGATGTTCTTTTGCATTTCCATAAGTTCTGTAGTAATTTCACCCTTTTCATTCCTTATTGCATGAATTTGAGTTTTTTCTTTTTTTTCTTTTTTTTTCAGTACTGGGGATTGAACTCACAACCTTGCACCTGCCAGGCAGGCAATTAAGCTACTGAGCCAAACTCCCAGCCCATTTTTTTTCAAGGCAGAGTCACACTTTGTAGTTCAGGCTGGCCTTGCTCATGTTGTAGCCAAAACAGGACTCGAATTCATGATGGTCCACCTACCTCAGCACCCTGAGTGCTGGGATTAAAGGTGTGTGCCACCATGCCCCGCTGAATTTGAGCTTTTTCTTTCTTTTTTTATTAAGGTTGGATGGGGCTTATCAATTTTATTTATTCTTTCAAAGAACCAACTCTTTGATTCATTAATTCTTTGTATTTTTTTCTTTGTCTCTATTATTTTAGTTTCTGTTCTAATTTTTATAATTTCCTCCCTTCTTTTGGCTTTCAGCTTGACTTACTCTTCTTTTCCTAGATGTTTGAGGTGTAGCATCAGGTTGTTTATTTGTGTTCATTCCATTTTCCTGATGTGGGAATTCACCACAATAAATTTCCCTCTGAGAACTGCTTTCATTGTATCCCACAGGTTCTGGTAGGTTGTAATTGTATTTTTATTTGCTTGTAGATATTGTTTAATTTCTTTAATTTCCTCTGTTACCCATTGATTGTTCAGAAGTGTATTATTTAACTTCCATGTGTTTATGGAGTTTTGCAGTTTTTTTGTCCTTAATTTCCAGCTTCATGGTACTATGATCAGATAATATGCATGGGATAATTTCAATTCTTTTGCATTTACTTAAGCATGTTTTGTGGGCTAGTATATGACCTATTTTAGAGAATGTCCCATGTGAAGCTGAGAAGAATGTATACTCTGATGTTGTTGGGTGGAACACTCTGTACACATCTACTAACTCCATTTGTTCACAAGTTTGATTCAGTTCTGTTACTGCTTTGCTGATTTTCTGTCTAGTTGATCTGTCTCTTTGTGTCAATGGTATATTAATGTCTCTCATTATAACTGTGTTATTGTTTATTTGATTTTTCATTTCTACTAATATTTGTTTTATATAGCTAGTTGCTCCCATATTTGATGTATATATATTTAAGATTGTTATCTCTTCCTCTTGAAGTTTTACCCTAACTAGTACGTAGTGACCTTCTTTATCTCTTTCGATCATGCTTGTTTAGAAGTTCACATTGTTTGCGAACAGAATAGCTGCACCTTCTTTTTTTTTAAGCTCTTGTTGCATGAAGTATTGTTTTCCATCCTTTGACTTTCAGTCTGTGAATTTCCTTTTGAGTTAGATGGGTTTCTTGTATACAGCATAAAGTTGGATGTTGTTTCTTGATCCATTCTGCCAGTCTGTTTCTTTTAATTGGTGAATTGAGGCCATTTACATTAATGTTTATAACTGATACATACTGGCTTATTTTTGTCATGCTATCTTTCTGCTGTTGGTTCTTTACCTTTCCCCTCTGTTGAACTGTTTGCCTTGGCTAGTGGTTTTTTTCTGTAGGTGTTCTTGAAGTTGTAGTTATTTTTATGTCTATCTTTCAGTGTTCTTTGCAGGGTTGGTTTGGTGGTCATGAATTTCTTCAGCTGTTCTTTGTTGTGGAAACATCTTATTTCTCCATCAAACCTGAAGGACAGTTTTGCAGGGTACATCAATCTGGAAGTCATTTTCCTTTAGGATTTGCAATACTTCATCCCATGCTCTTCTTGATTTCATTGTTTGTGTTGAGGAGTCTGCTATGATTCTGATGGGCCTTCCATTATAGGTGATCTATCTCTTTTCTCTAACAACTTTTAACATTTTGTTCTTATGTTGGATTTCTGGGGTGTTGATTATTATATGTCTGAGTATAGATTTATTTTGGTTATGGCTAATTAGAGTTCTGTGTGTTTCACTTATGTGTATGTCAGTTTCCTTTGCCATGTTTGGGAAATTTTCGACTATTACTTCTGTAAATAGCCTTTCGATATCATTTGCATTGTCACCTTTTTCATTTACATCTATCTATATTATATTGTTTTTCTTTGCATCACCTTGCAACTGTTGAATTGTTACTTCCTGATTCCTTGTTATTTTTAAAAGACCTTTTTTTTCTGTTCACTAGCTGCAATCTTATCTTCAAGGTCTGAAAGTCTGTCTTCACATTCACTGAGGTGGTTTTGCCAGCTTTCGATGGAATTTTTTATTTCGTGAATACCTCTTTGAATCTGTTTCATGCATTCTGTTTGTTTCTTATATTGTTCATTGAAGGTTTCCATCTTTTTGCAGTGCTCCTCAATTTTTTTTAACAATGTCTTCTTTAGATGTGTTCAGCATTTTTTTTATTACCTTTATCATTTCTTCTTTTACCTGGGAGATTATTTCTGATCTGAGTTCCTTTACAGCTTCATGTAGTTTTTTCTTTACTTCAGTTTCTATCATTTCAGCAGTTTCAGGTGTATGGCTTGCACTTTCTTCTATGTCCATGTCTCCTAGGCTTGTTTGGGGTGGGCTGGAGGTTTGAGATTGCATTTTACTCTTTTGTTTTGTCATTTTCCTGTATCCCCCAAGTTCCCAGTGACATTCGAAGACTCCTCAAATGTGGGGAGCATGCTGGGCTGGCCTTCAGCACACCCCACATGACACTCAAAGGCTGCTTGAGGTTGCTGGGTGGGACTCTACCAGGTTCTGAGTGGTGTACCAAGGCTGAACAGCTAGACGGAGTATGCTATGCAGGCCTTCAGCTCATGCCACATGCTGTGCCAAAGCTCCCCAACTGCTTGGGGTCACTGGGTAGGGTTCTGAGCAAGGTGCCAAGGTTGTACAGCTGGGTGGGCTTCATTGTGCAGGCCTTTGGCTCACGTCACTTGGCATTCCATTTTGATAATACAAGAATAATGGAATTCTCACGTTACATTAATAGCAAGATCCTGTGATTAACCAGGTGATATTCAAGACAGAAACATCCCTAACTTTTACTGTCTGTTTTTCTGTGTCTAAATTTAATTAGTGATGCAATTACACACCAATTTTTCAGATTAAAACAAAATTTATTGAGTTTCTTTGACTACATTTTGTCTGCATACACTTTTCAGTGGTTTTTTTATTTTGTGTTAATTTTTCTTTAAATCATAGAAATTGATCCATTAATCCTGATACATCAAGTTCATTGAGTTGAAAAATGCCTAGCAGACTACTAATTCATGTCCAAGGTGAGTCTAGTTGAATTATGGTGGTATGATCTTGGGTACTATATATCATCCCTGGCCCATTCTTCCCTGGCACTGTTGCCTTGCTCTGCTTTCTGACCACCAAAGACTAAACAGCTTTGCTCCACTAGGCCCTTTTGCTATGAGGTTTCTACCTTGGAGCCTGCTGACCATGTACTGAATCTTCTGAAACCATGAGCTAAATTAAAGTTGGGATGTTAAGTTTTGTGTCTTAGCAAGTGCTGATTAATACATGAGGCATCATGTGATAATTTGATACATGTATACAATGTACAAAGATCAAATCAAGATATTTAACATTTCTAGCTCCTTAAATATTTCTTTAAACATTTGGTTAATGTAACATTTGCACACATTTGTAGAATATAGTGCAATATTTAGATATATGTACTTGTATATAATAAATACTGATCAAATCAGGGTAATTAACTTTTCATCTCCTTATCATTACTTTGTGTTTGAAGCCTTCAAACTCCTCTGTTCCAGTTATTCAAAAAATATATACAAGATTATTGTAAACTGTAATGCCCTCCACCAGCAGTACTGCTTGGTAGAACACTGGAACTTAGTATTTCTTTTTTTTTTTTTTTTTTTTTTTTTTTTTTTTTTTTTTTTTTTTTTTTTTTTTTTTTTTTTTTTTTTTTTTTTTTTTTTGCGGCACCGGGGATTGAACTCACAACCTCGTGCCTGCCAGGGCAGGCGCTTAAGGCACTGAGCCAAACTCCCGGCCCTGGTTTTTTGAGGCAGGGTTGCACTATGTAGCTCAGGCCTTGCACTCGCGTTGTAGCCCAAGGTGGCCTCGAACTCACAACGCTCCGCCTACCTCAGCCTCCCGAGTGCTGGGATTAAAGGTGTGCGCCACCACGCCCAGCTGGAACTTAGTACTTCTAACTGCCTAACTGTTATCTAACCTCCCTCTAGTCCCCATCCTCTCCCCCTCCCATACCCTAGTAATCACTATAATACATTCAACCTTTTTCACATTCACATAAAAAATAGAATACAAAACACTTGTCTTTCTATATCTGACTTATTTCATTTAACATAATGCCTTCCATTTTTATCCATTTGCTACAAATGACAGAATTTTATTCATTTTGTTGCTGAATAAAATGTGTACCACATTTTCTTCATCCATTCATCCATTGACTAGCATCTGGGTTGGCCCCCTATGTTAGTTATTGTGAATAGTGCCATAACCAAATGAGGGTATCTTTAATATGTTAGTATCATTTCCTTTGGATACATACCCAGAAATGACATAGCTCTATTATATGTAGATCTATTTTTAGTTACTTAAAGAAATTTCATATTGTTTTCCCTAGTGACTGTATTAATTTATATTTCTGCCAACGGTGGATCAGGGTTCCCTTTTCTCCACATGTTTGTCAGCATTTCATTTTTTTTTTTGGGGGGGGGTTGGGTTTTTTGATAGTAGCCATTCTGAGGTAAGACGATATCTCACTAAGGCTTTGACTAGTATATCCCTATGGCTAATTAAATTAACCTTTTTTTCCTAAATTTGTTGGTCACTTGAATTCCTTCTTTAAGGACTGTTTTTATATCAATTGCCTATATTTTAATTAGGTTACTTGAATTTTTGCTACTGAAATTTTTAGTTTCCTATGCATTCTGGATATTTGTCTTTTGTCAGATGAATAGCTTGTAAAAATTTTCTTCCATCTGTGTGTTATTTCTTCCCTCTGTTGATTATTTTCTTTGCTATGCAGATGCTTCTTACTTTGATATAATACGTGTCTACTTTTTGCATTTATTTCCTATGTTGTGGAGTTTTGTCCAAAAATTCATTCCTTAAGACTATGTCTTGAAGTGTTTCCCCTCTGCTTTACTCTAGTAGTTTTATAATTTCAGGTCTTGTATTTAGGTCTTTGATCTACTTTGAGTTTATTTTTAGATAGTGTGAAAGATAAAGTTTTCATCTTTGCATGTGAATATCTGATTTTCCCAACACCATTTATCTAAGAGGCTGTCCTTCCTCTAATGTATGGCTTTTTTTTTTCTTTTTGTTTTCTTTAGTTTTTTGGATGTGTGTGTGTGTGTGTGTACATTTATCAAGAATCAGTTGGCAGTAAAGGCGTAGTTATTTCTGGACACTTTATTTTGTCAATTACAAAATTGATACATTTCAATGCTTTGCACAAGGATTTTTGAAAGCAAATTCTGACTGCTTAATTGTTAATTAACATATTTTGCATCCAACTGCTAAGTTCTGGCTCTTTTGCAAGCTCATCCAAAATTCATTCTATATAATTTTGTCACTGGTTTTCTTGCTACCACAACTGTGAGCAGCATCGTTTTCCCAGGACATCAGCTGCTTGGAGAAACTCAAATGATACAATTCTGACTACAAAGTCTCTAGAGAGCGTCAGCGGGCCATGGAAGAAATTTTGATACCAGCTCACAAGGAAAGGAAAGATTTTACTGCTAAGGAACAGATATTTCCAAAGATGCAAGTTAAACAATATTTTGAAGACTATGCTTAAATATATTTGGGAAAAAATCAAATTTTAAAGAAATAATGAAACTCAGATAATATAAAAGTCATTTGCTTTGAAATGAAAGTTTTTATCAAGAAAGGATATACCATCAGTTTAGGGGGTATTGCCTTTCCTTTAAAAGTTACCCAATGAGCCAGGCATGGTGGTGCATGCCTTTAATCCTAGCACTCTGAAGGCTGAGGTAGAAGAGTTATGAGTTCGAGGCTGGCTTGTGCTACAACGTGAGTGCAAGGCCAGCCTAAATTACATAGTGCAACCCTGCCTCAAAAACCTAGAGCCAGGAGTTTGGCTTAGTGGCTTAAGTGCCTGCCTGACAGGCACAAGGTTGTGAGTTCAATCCCTGGTGCTTGAATGCAAGATATTTGAATTTGATCCTTCCATAACATTTTTCTTTTAGCCCCTGAGTGATAATATTCAGATAATATACTTAAGTAGCATCAAGTATTTATTGAGAATGTACCTTTCTGATGAGTTGATACAGTAGAATTTCTCAGTATTTTTTGTTGTTGTTGTTGTTAGTGAGCCAGGATTCACTCTGTAGTTAGGATAGGCTTGAACTATGTAGCCCAGACTGGTCTTGAACTTGCAGCAGTTCTCCTGCCTCAGTCTCCCAACTGCTGGGATTACAGGAATATGCCACCATGCTCAACCAATTTCAAATTGTTATCTTCATATTGGAAGATGAAACAAATAAGGAAATCTATAAATATTATTAGAAACACAAATTTTCACTGCAAAGAGATAAAAGATAAAAATATACAGAAAGATATGATAAGGAAAACAACCCTGTGGTGTTAAATTTAAATTAGAAATGTTGGAAGGATATCTCTCACCTGTTTCCATTGAAATGGCACAGTCTAGTGTTTTATGGAGTGTGTTCTATGCATCATCAGAGTCATATACAGTGTTAGCGGAAGTGTATATCCCTAGGTTTTTTGATAGGCTGACTGTTGTGACTTATATCTAGGTGTCCCTCAAAAGCCTCATGCATTCATAGGTTGGGCTTTTTGGAGGTGGCTGGATTTAGTACTGCCTGAATAGGGATTAAAAATGTGTGAATATGGATTAAAGCTGTGGTAATTAATTACTCCACTGATTGGTTTAGCATAATTCTGGTGAGGACAATGGGAAGACCCACTCTGGGTGTGGGTAGTACCATTCAGTAGGCTGGTAGCCTGGGTGGGATAATCATCAGAAGGCTTTTCTGCCTAGTGCCCACCCTGCCAAGGACTGTTCTCCTCTGCCATGCCCCTCTGCCATGCCACCCTGCCTTGGAGCCAGCCGATCATGGACAGAAACCTCTACAAACTGTGGGCTAAAATAAATATTTCCTCATTTAACTTGTAGATGTTGGGTATTTTGTCTCAGGAATGAGAAAAATAACTAAGATACTGACTTAACCAGAATTTCTAGGAGTGGGATCTGAGAATATAACATTTTAATTAAATTCTTTATATTGACATAGTTGTATATTCATGTCAGTTGTAAAAACGATAGTAGAGATATCATGTGCCCAGTCCCCTAATGACAACATCTTATAAAACTGTAACGTAATATTTCAGAGATAGTGGCATCAATATAATCAATGTCCAGAATATCTCTATCACTAAGAGGACTCCTCAGATATACCAACTTCCCCTCATTCTCATTCTCCCACATTTACCTCCCTATCTTCCTTAACCCTTGGCAACTCCTGATCTGTTCTCTATTTCTTTAATTTTGCCATTCTAAGCGTGTGACATAAACAGATGCTTACGGTATGTAGTTTTTTGTGATGAGTTTTTTTCACTCAGCATAGTTCTTTGAAGATTTCTCTAGATAGCTACATATACCAATAGTTATTTCTGTTAATTACTGAGTATTATCCCATGGCATGGAAGTACCAAAGAATGTTTAAACCTCCATTCATTGAAGGATAGCTGATTTGCTTATAGTTTGGGAATATTATGACTAAAGCTACTTTAAACATCCATGACAAGTTTTTATGTGGACATAAGTTTTCATGTCTTCAGATAAATGCCCAGGGGTATAATTTCTGGGTCATCTATTAGTTGTATGAATAGATTTTGCAAAACCGTTAAACAAATTTCCAAAAAGCCTCTATAATTTTGCATTTCCACTAATAATGTGTATGATTTCATTTCTCCACTTCTTTGAATTCATTTGGTGGTATCACTCCTTCATTTCTGCCATTCTAATAGGTAGTTAAAGCTTTTGTGGATTTAATTTGCATGTCCCTAATGGCTAGTGATGTTGAGTACTTTTCATTTGTTTACTTACCATTTGAAATGCTTTTTGGTAAAATGTGTTTTATGTCTTTTCTGCATTTTATTGGATTTTAAAAATATTTTAAAACTAACTATTGGATTTTGAGAGTTAGGTATTTCAGATAGTAACTTTTGCTAGGAATGCAATTTGCAGTTATTTTTCTTAATCTATCTTTTCATTCTCTTAAGAGAATCTTTCACAGAACAAAATCCAATTTACAATTTTTTCCTTTTAGTATTATGCTGTTGGACGTAAAGTCTAAGAAATCTCTTTTAACTCCAGATGCTAAAGATTTTCTCCTGTGATTTTTCTGTAAGTTTTATAGTTTTATGTGTCACATTTAAGTCCATGATGCATTTATTTTTGATATTAGGTGTGAGATTGAGTCAAGGATCGTTTTTTTCTCTATGCATATACAATTACATCAGGACCTTTCATCCTTTAATTACTTTTACACCTTTATCAGAATCAGATGAGCATGATTGTTGATACATTCCTAGGACTTTATGTGACACAAGAAACTACAGCTTACTCGAGTGAACACGTCACTAGCTAAAGGGGTCTCCTTTCAGCTATGAAAGTAACAATAACTACTATTGGGCACAAACCATGACATTGCACGTTGTCTCGTGTATTAACTTTTATCAACCTTGTGAGATAACATTAACTGCTAGTGTTAAAGGGTTTCTACTAGTCATACTAAGGTCAATTTGAAAAATGAAAATAATATTGCAAATAGTGCACTACAAGTGATTGAATAAAAAATTCACTACCAAGTCTCAAAAAGAAAAAAGAAAGTTCTTATTTATACAAAACTTCCAACTCATCAATTTAAAAGGAATGATTAAATTAGAAAATCACAATTTTGCAGCCATCAATATGATAATTCTGGTAAGAAACATTAAGAAATGCTAAAACTAATGAAGGATGGTTTTTCGAGAAACAGTATACACATATCTCAAAATATTACCTCACATACTACTTACTAATTACAAAAAGACAAAAGCTCTTCTACAATGGAGAGATTTGATGATTTCCACTTTACTCAACCGGTCAAAGTTAGCATCATTAACAGGAAAACTACATGTGTCACATAATGTGACTGGGATGCAAAAAGAAATATGCAACTTCAGTACAACTTAAATCTAATTATGAAATTAAATTTCAGGGACTCAAAAAAGGTATTTCCAAAAGATAGAAATAATCCAAATACTTATCTATAGATAGATCAATGGATAGATGAATGGATGAATAAATGAAATATAGTTGTACATACCACCGAACATTATCTGTACCTTAAACAGAATAAAATGCCCACTGTGGGTGTAACTGAGTGATAAATTGATTACTTAGCATGCATGAGGCCCTGGGTTCAATCTCCACCTCTACAAAAAAAGGAAAAAGAAAAAAGAATGAAATCCCAACATATGTCTCAGCATGGATGAACTAAAAAGACATTATGCTAAAAACAAACCAGACTAAATGAAACAGGTTCCATTTGTCTGAGTTTCCTAGAATACTCAACTTTGTAGTGACAGAAAATAGAATGGTGGCTACCAGGTTTGTAGGAGGACAGAATGGGGAGTTATTGTTTAATGGATATGGAGTTTCAATTTTGAATGAGGATATATGGAAGTAGATGTTGAAAATGATTATGCAACAATGCTGCTGAGCTATAAACTTAAAAATAATTAAAATCATAAGTTTTATGTCAGGTGTATTTTATAATAATAGAAAAAAATCTATGAAGAAAAAAATTTGGAATGAAGAACATTCTATTAAATAACCAACCTGCAAAAAAAAAAAAAAAAGCAGTATCATGAAAAATACAAAAAGTCACTCTAGAGACTAAGATTAGTGGTTATGAAAGAGAATAGAGTCAGTATATGTACAAAGATATTTTTGAGTTATGGTGTGATGTTTACAGTACCTTTCAAATAGTTCAGCAAATGTAAACATAAAAAGGCAGAGAAGAAATGTCACCACATGTTAACAAATGGTAAATCTAGATGAAGGGTACAGGGGTAATCATTGATATTTTTCAATACTAACAATATGATTTGGGGAGAATTGCTCACTTTATTATGGCATCCTGGGCAGAAGCAGGAAATCATCTCTACCCCTGCTGCAAATATATAAAAATTCTAAACAATGTTTTCCCTTAATACATGACTAGGCTTGAAAGCAAGAATAAGAAAGCTCAACTTTTTTGAAACGAACAGAATTTAAAGGTAAAGTGTGGAATAGAAGCTGAACTGAGCAGCCCAGGGGCATCTAAACCAACTGCACATTGTGGGAGCTGATGAGGATGAGTCCCAGACCACTGCTAACTGGGAGCTGGACTACTTTTCTGGGTTCTATAAAGGACTCTCCCATATATGGAATTAAAACAAAATTCTAAAAAAAGCCCTCAAATTCAGAGAATCTGCATGGCCACCAGTTGCCTGTCCAGAGATGTGAATGAAAAAGAAGGGGAAAAACAGAAACCCAGCTGGCCCATGAGTGGAGGTAGGCCAACTTTCCACTGGTCAACCATCTACGAAATCCCAGCAAAATCAAATGGGAATGAGCCCCACAGGAGGACCTCCATTATCCAGGGCAAGGAGACAAGCCAGCCCGGCATAGGAATGAAAGAATTTGTTGCTACTTTATTTGGTTCTGCTTTAAAAAAAAAAAAAATCACTCCTCAGTTGAATGTTCCTAAAATTTTCCTTGTCTCTTTGTAGGGACTGAAGGGAAAAAGGGTATTTCCAGGTGGCCTCTCTTCCCTAATTCAGGTTCTGAAGCTACATTTTAAACCTAAGCATAAAATTTTTTTGCATGACCTTAATGAAGTATTGGATTTTAAAACTAGTTTTATTTAGGTGTCATTTTGTTTTGTATTTGTAAACAAAGAGGCGCGGTCCACTTCCTGTTAATGTAGCACTTCCGTGTTTTTCAAATTGCACAGAGGTGCTTCCTCTCTTCCTACTTTGGTTATGCACTTCTGAAAGTGACTTCTTCCTAGAGAACTTTCTGTCTTTTATGTTCTGATGACTTACTGGAGAATTTACTCTTCCAGTTCAATGACCCTTCTCTCATAGTATTTTCCCCATCACAGTTCTATAATCTATTAAATGCTGCTTTTGGCTTCTAATATCTGAAAGCTTGCAAGAATAAAGGATATTTATGCACACACTCCCATTTAAAAGAGCACTGTTTTTTATTTATTTTATAGTGCTAGATATTGGCCAGATTGAAATTCCATTTCTGGTATAAGATAATGGATATTGATTTTAGATCAATAATGATGGTAACTGTATTTTGGCTTTTTAAAAATTTCTTTTTTCTGTCATCACTCACTCATCTCCCAGCTTGTGGCCTCCTTTCAGGACCTAAATTATTTTCCCAAGTCAATTTAAAACATTCTCCTTCTACTAAAACATACACAATGATACCGGCTCATTGGCAAGTCTGTGATCTTGCTTGACAATTATAATTATAGGGAAACATTTTTCTTTTCTTTTTTTAAGTGATCAGAGTATTGCTGTTCCATAATTTTGACCAGTCAATTCTAATTCTGCCCTTTAAAGGTGAACTCAATCACTTTGGCTTGAAGAGTCCATAACTGTAAATTCACTGACTCACTAAAATTTATTTGCACCTCCAAAATCAGTGCTCACACATCTTTTGTGGTCATTTGTGCACACTCACAAGGTGCTAAAGAAAACCTGAGTTGCCCAGCATGCACTTTTCCAGCTAAGTTTGAACTTGGCCACATTGCTTTCTTGTTTCAGTTCCAGTATATAGGTGCCCTTTTCACGGTCTATGTAGTGCTTTATTCACATTCGTACTTTCTTTTCTTTTCTTATCTTTTTTTTTAGGCTATTTTACTGTTTAAAACGGCCCCAAAACACAGTACTGAAATACTGTCTGGTGTTTTTAAGCACAAAATGGCTATCATACTCCTTATGAAAAAAATAAACATGTTAGATAAGCTTCATCCAAGATTAAGTTTTAGTGCTGTTGACCATGAGTTCATAAACAAATTATGTATACGTTAAATAACAAAGGCTCACAAAAAAACATACTAATTGATTGCCAAAATAGCAATCCAAAACCTAACCCTGGACTTCCTCTGGAGCAATACATACTGTTGGTGGCAAATTTTTAGAATGTGACTGCTGGGAATAATGGGAATAGGCTATACTTCTCCTTTATGCTGCCTATAGTTCACTGATTGTCCAAGAAGATGAACAGGTTAATGTGAGTTTTATTTTCTTAGACATAGAAGGGAAGAGCTGTGCCTAAAATTTTTTTAAGTTCTTGTTAAAAACACAAAGGACCTATCTCAGTACATGTAGAGATTCCAAGAATAATTACATGAAGTGTATTTCAGTAATGATAATCATCAAAACAACTACTTCCTATGGTGTACTTGACATTTTCTGAAGTGTTTCCATAGGCACTATCTCATTGGTGTTGAGCTTACAACCACCACACTGAGAGATAAGGAGGAGTATTATCACTGCTCCTAGGAGGAACTCACTGTCTTAAAAAAGAAGCAGATTTATCAAGCCTCACAGGTTGTCAATAGCATAAATGAGAAACTCCATGCTCTTGGTGCAACTTGCTCTCACCATTACACCATACTTTTCCTGGCAAGTTGTAGGTTTCCTTTTCTGTTTATTTTTGTCTTGTCTTGTTTTTTTGTTTTGTTTTGTTTTGCTTTGCTTCATTTTATTGCTGTAGTAAGGATTGAACAAGGGTCTTCACACGGAACTACATCTGCATCCCTTCCTATATTTGAGACAGGGTCATTCTAGATTAAGTTCCCCTGGTTGTCTCAAACTTGCCATCATCCTGCTTCAGCCTCCTGGAGTTGAAGGATTATAATCATGTGCCCCCATGCTCAATTTGCTATATTATTATTAAGATCCAACCCCTCAACTGTATATTTGTTAGTCTTGGTTGTACTATAGCCAACCATGAATAACATACCATTGTCCAATAACCATATGCAGCTCTAAATGATGGAAACAGGAGTGTAGAGGAAGACTTGTTTGGGAAAACAAGGTACATATACATAAAGTTGAATCAATTTATACTGTATACTCAAACTATCACCTCTTAAATCATTTCACAGTTGGGGCATACTAGTAGTGTAATCTGTAGAGAGTAGTGATTTTGCTTGTTGATAAAGGAAAATTAAGCATTCAGTTCAGAATACATCTGCATCAACAACATACAGTACAGCCATAGCCCCATTTGGAGCTGAAGACACAGTCAGGAAACAGAGGAATTCAGAGAATTGCAGAGACCTTACAGAGAAGCAGCCCCACCACCATTTTTATTGCCTGTAACCACAGCCCACAATCACTAGTCAAGTAGGAGGTTTGGGGCTTGTCTTGGTTACTTTTTGTGTTGCTGAGACAAAATACCCAAAATCCAAAGTTAAAAGAGGAGAGGTTTACTTCGCTCACAAGTTGCAGAGATTTCAGTCCACAGTTGGCTGGCTCCAAGGCAGCGTGGCTTTGCAGGGAGGTATCACAGAGGAGAAATGGTTCATGGTGGGCAGAAGGAATCAAAGCAAGCAAATGAACCAACAAGCAAGCACAGCATCTTCTTTCTGTCCCTTTTCTAGTCCATCTAGACCACCCAGCTTAGGGCAGGTGCCAAACCAGTCAATGGACTAGTTTAGTAATCACACACCCTTAATCCTAGCACTGTTAATCCTAGCATTGCACTGTGAATCAATCACACACTGTCTGTCTAGCCACCACTGAAAAAACTCCACCAATGACTGCATGAGTCTTTAAAAGGGCATCTAGACGCAAACCATAAGAGGGCTGATGTTTTCATCTCTCTGTCACCTTTGAATTGTTCATAGAGAACTCAAGTAGGCCTAAGAGACCTGAAGAGATTTGAGGCTGCATTTCCCTGACCAGTTATTGCCTACAGCCAGTCAAAATGGCAGACCTTTCTTTACAATGATGTCCTTTGAGAAACAATCAAGTTATTGGCTATAAATTAAGAGACAATGATAAGAAAATAAGCTAGCAAATTCATAGCAAAATGGAGAGCCCTGTGGAATAAACAAAGTGAACAGATCAGCCACTGTTTGTCAACTGAGGGAAGATAAAGTGAGTCTCCACTCATGAGCTGCTCCATGGGTGCTCAGATGCAGGCTGAGGTGGGTTTGAAGATACAAGGTTCCCTGGACATAGGGATTTCAAAAGTCCAGAGCCCCAACTGTCCTGTGGTCTGGCTTCTGTCTTCCCCTGTGCGCATACACACACACACACACACACACACACACACACACACACACACATCCTGCAGAGAACCACCTTTCAAATTCTAGGGAGTCTACTGGGTACTTTGGAAAAGCATCCCCAGGGCTGCTTCTCTGAGGGCTGAGGAGAAAAGAAACAGGGGTCCAGGGAAAATATTTTAAAATGACCACAGATCCATCCTCAAGTCATCTGTAGAGCCAACCATATTATCCTTTCTTTAAACTTGGAACAGGGTTGATACAAAGTCGAATAGACAAGGGAATCCCCTCCCTATATCTTCCCCTTTGCTGACAAGGGGTTCTGGACCCTAGAAGGCCACCAGGACATCCACACATCAGGCTGAAACTTCTTATACAATGGAGTGAGGACTCGTAGATAGCAGAAAGGAAAGATTTCAAGGTTTCTAAAGAGAGTATTTTTAAGGAAATACTAAAGGCTAGTATGAAAGGGAAAAGGAGACTCAGGTATCAGGCATATTTATGATATCTAAATAATTGAGAAATAAAATAAATATTCAATTCACCATTAAGTATTAACTTAAAGAGCAAGCAAAAGGAAAAGCTGAATTCATTCAGACTCCATGTCTCACATGCACAGATGAGGATGGAGACAGCCAACCCCTTAGAGCAGAAGATATTTGCTGCTGCTGCTGCTGCTGCTGCAACATTATTATTATGAGCGATCTACTTCCTTCACATTAGAAAAATGTATTGACTTATTCACCTGATCAAAACCATTTGGATGTCCACAAGCCATTAGGAAATAATCAGGGGGAAATGCCCCATTGCATTTCTAGTGCTTTCCTAACTGTAACCGGGAGACTTTGGGCTTGTGTGTTACATATGAATGAGACTGGGGCTCCCAGGTCTGCCCCTCTGAGAGGAAAAAGGAGGAGGAGCGATGGTGAGCAGCAGGTCACTCATTTTTGCCTTTCTGACAGAATATGACATTTATCCTTCCCACTCTGCCAGATGCCTGAAATTCTCGTGTCTTTACAAAATATTTTTCTATTTAGTTGAATCAGGCAGCACAACTACAATATGTCTTCTCTCTGTGACTGCCTTTCACAGCCTTTGCCTTCACGAGACTTAGATGAGGTTTGGGTGATTCATGGCGCTTAAACTTCTTCAGAGCACTTTTTCAATTGGAAAATTCTCCTAAACTGAATGCATCATCAGCACGGTTGTCCATGCATAAAAGAACTACAAGCAAAACAATGAGCACCATTTTTTAAAACCTACGCTTAAGCCAAGAAAAACAGTTATATCACAAAATGTTAAAAGACCTTATTTTTCAGTTTCCAGGAATCTTTCATGGAGAACATGACCCATCTTTGTCTTAGAGCCCCTTATTCTAGGCTTTCTAAATTACAAATAAAAAAAATAGTTTATATTCAGTTTAGCTTGCTTTTAACTTATTAACATGATATATGGCAATGTAAATAATGCCACCTGCTATATTTATGTGGAACTGATCACCCTTCACCCATATTAATTCTTTTCTTCATTCTTTGGGAAAATGCTTAGAATTTTTTTTAATTTTAGGTGGCTTTCTCATTATTATTTCTATGTATTAAAGAAAATAGTTTTCTAAAACATTTTAATGTAGAAATGGTTTTTTTGTGAAAGCAACTGCGCTGATAAACCACAAATCTTTTCTGAAATTTCAAATTAAAAATATTTGCCTATATTTTTGGTTCATTGACCCGCCTTATATAATGGAAAGAGGGCCAGTAAGAGGTAAGAGATGCAGACTCTAGTTTGTCTTAATATCAGCTCAGTTTCCCAAATGTAAAACAGGCATCATAAAAATTCCTATCCCCAGGTCAGAGATACTTACTATTTCATTTGACAAGTATTTATCAAACATAATTATAAATTTAAGAAGTATTTGTTGAGTATAACTATAAATCAGGAAAATTAATACAAGCCACAGTAGTGAAGGGACTATGCAAGTTCAAATCCCTCTCCACCACTGATGAACTGTGAATGTGGGTGCATTTCCCCATCGATAAGATGGTACCCACTTCTTAGTTTACTATGAAGATTAAACAAGTAAAACATATACATCTGTACCTGGCATATAGTATAAGCACTCAGCGTACATTAGGTATATGTGTTGTTAGCTATGAGCATTGTTTTTACTGGTTGCTAGAGACTGAAAGATGAAAATATACAGCCTCTGTCTTTAGGAAACTTACAATCTAGTGACAGGTAGATATTAACAAAGGAAACCACAGGGCATGGTGGCCTGTAATCCCAGCACTCAGGAGGCAGAGGCAGGAAGATCACTGTGAGTTTGAGGCCAGCCTGGGCTACATAGTGAGCTCAAGGCCAGCCTGAACTACATAGTGAGACCCTGTCTCCAAAAAAAAAAAAAAAAAAAAAAAGGAAACCAATGACATAATTCCTACAATAGAAAGCTATGTCTGAATGACTTGAGTAGAGGTGAATTCTTCACTTGCTCAGATCAGTTGGAGAAAGTTATTTTGTTCATCTAAAGCTGTACAGTATTTGAATCCACAGAATTAAACATATGCCATTGCATGATGTCTTCCCCTTGCAAAAATGAACATTTTTCATACTAATAAAAGTGCTAGAAATTTTATAATAGAGTTGAAATCAGAAGACATGATGTATAAGTCAGGACTCTTCTTATTACATGGAAAAAGAAATTCAAATCAAATGCACTTAAGCAAAAAGAGAATTCATTCGTTGCCTCATATAGCTGAGAAATCAGAGTTCAGCTGGCTTATCAAGGTCAGTATCTCTCACACCCTCTCCCTCTCTCCCGTTCCTTATCCTGTAGGTCCATATTCAGGTACTTTCTCCCCAAAGGCTGGAACCCACAATCCCAGACTCACCAATGTCTTCCCCACTCAATGTTCTCAGCATCAATAGAGCTCCTCTTCCAA
The DNA here is from genome assembly GCA_004363535.1 of Dasyprocta punctata. Taxonomy (NCBI): domain Eukaryota; kingdom Metazoa; phylum Chordata; class Mammalia; order Rodentia; family Dasyproctidae; genus Dasyprocta; species Dasyprocta punctata. The sequence continues at coordinate 28,877 of RJWM01021445.1, forward strand.
AAGGGCTCTGGCAGAAGTCTCTGTGTGACTCTTCCTGCCTCAAACTGGGCCACAACTCCATGCCTGAACCACTAGGAGGATGTAGCAGACTCTCTAGATTTGGGGCGTATACCCACGTTTGAAGCTGGGGTTAGAGTCATTCCCATTAGCAACACATACAGTGAGAAAAAGGGGTGGACATTTCCCACAAGGAAAAAGAACAATGAGGTCCATAGTCAGAAGGAGGGTTCAAAACCTAGAAGGAACTTTAATAATAGCTGTGTTGGAAAGGTTGGGGAGATGCCACAACCTTTCTAAGTTTCAGCTCCAACATCTGGAAGGATGTATTTTCATATAAATTACCATTATTGCCATTCTACACTTAGCTCTTTAATTCTGTTGCTGTACATTTCTAGGAAAATGACTAGTACAAGGCACAGTGAAAGATGTTTGATTTCTTTCTTTCTTTCTTTCTTTTAATTTGAGACAAGGTCTCACTATGTAGTCCAGGCTTGTCTCAAACTCACGGCAATCCTTCTGCCTCAGCCTCCTGAATACTGGGGTTACAGGAATGCAGCACCACTCCCAGAATCACTTGATTCTTAAAAATGAATAATTACATAGGAAGAATCTTTTTATATATAAAGTTCCTAAAATGAAGCTGTGACATTGAAGAATAAAGGTGAAATTAAGCCACACTCAGGTTTCTGGTTATAAGTTCTCCTTGGGAACATCTGAGACACCAGTAAAATGTGGTAATTTATTTCATATTCCTTATTCCTCTCAAGGATATAACCTAAATTAAAATTATTATCATAAGAATTATTTAATTAATTTTCACAAATTCTGGGGCAAATGAATGAATCCAATAGTTACTTATTAGTCTTATGTCATATAGAAATATTGAATCACTAAGTTTAAGATGTATACTAAAGTATTATGTTTCACTAGTTAATAGAGTTATCAATCATATAGAGAAAAACTGAACCACAGAGATTCAGCCTTATACAAAAGTAATACAATGTTAGTAGAGCTCAGGTTAAATCGAAAGTCACCAACTGGCAACATTCCCATCAAAAGTGACAAATGGAGGTAAAACAAAGACTAAACTGTCATATCAGACACAAAAGGGATATCTAACTCACAGCATCAAACTTTTCTAATAACCTTAAAAATACAATAAGAATAAAGTGAACCAGGAGAGGTTCAGTAGCATCTATTCAGGTCCTTAAATTATACTTTTTTACCCCACTGCATACATTCTGGGTTCAGATCTACCAGATGATATCTCTAAACAATATTTATGATCCCATCACCTACAGAGAAAGTCATTCTGATCACGAAACATGTTGATGTTATCCTCAGTTGGTTCCATTGTTTACATGACATTTTCCAGTATCCATGCCCCCAAATTCAAAGACTCTAGCTTGCTTTTTCCTAAGGAATCCTAGACAACCAGGTTCATCCTGCTAAAAGCAGTCCACTGGTAAGCATGTTCCTGCTGAAAATAATAGTATTTTGTTGCAGGTGTGCCACAAGACCAGGTCATCTTTCTTTCCTAGGGTCATCTCCACTGTAACTTGAGAGAAGGGGTAGCAGACTTGTGGCTTCACCATTTACTTGCCCACAAGTAAATCCTAATTCATAGAGTTTGATGGTGCTGTAATGAAAAACCATTTGACACTTGATATTCTCAGGATGCTATCTACAGCCACAACTTCTAAATCACCAAAAGAAACTACTTCCTAAATGACCCGTGAAGACCTCTTCTCTCAGAGTAAAACTGCAGACAAAGTAGATAGGTGAAAATTTGGCTAAGTCCCCTCACATAGCCTTAACCCTTCTGTGCCCAGGTTTCCACCATAAAACAGGCAGAGTTGTGTGAAGAATCCAGCATGCTAATATGTGTGAGTAAAATCCATGAAAATAGCCTTAACCTATTTGTACCCAGGTTCCCACTGTAAAACAAGTAGACCTATATGGAGAATCTAGTGTGGCAATAAGTGTGAGAAAAAATTCATGAAAATGCAACTTATTGTTGAGCTAGTATTCAGTCATTATAAAAATAAGTACTGAGCTCTACTATCTGCCAGTCGCTTCAGTATGCACTAAGATTCCAATGAAAAGGGGCACGGTCCCTCCTTAGTGATCTTACAGTCTACTCGAGGAAAGATATGAATGTAGTAGATAAAGTGCCCTTGTGGTGAAATGCATAAATACCCAAAGGGGTTGTTGTGTATGTGACAAGTACCCCAGGCTTGAAGAGACCAGCAGTGTGCAGGCAGATTTCTGAGAACTGGGGTGGTATAGAAATGGGGAGGTCAAAGAATGGCATCGCAGGCAGAGTAAACTGACATCATGTCCTGAGATGAGAAAAAGTGTGGAATCTTTGGTGGACTGCAAGTACGCTGGAGAGGTGTGTGGAGGGGTGAGACGAAAAGCTGCTGGAGCCATGTCATGGCTATCTATGCTTTCTTCCCCTTTGTCACATGACACCTGAGAGTATTTCCTGGTAGATACTAAAGGATTATAAAGAAAACTTTTAAAGAATGAAATGCAGAAGTAAGACTTACAGATCTGAAAGATGGTAAGAATGCAATACACAAAACAAGACCTGCTCATTCAACAAATATTTATTGAACTATTTATATTAACACAAAAAAATTGGTTTTAATTCACAAATTACATAAATATGAGAGAAAATGTACTTTTTTTCAGATTGCTTGTAAGAAGGTAAAGTTTTTCTTTGTATTTGCAGCAGTTAAACTTTCATAGCTCATGGGTTTATCTTTCCAAAGTATCAGGATCAGAACCAAAGTCCTTCATTATACTATGCAATCTCGAGTTGTTTCTAGCATGATCTTCTCTTCCTACAGCTAGCACCATCTCTAAAACCCTTATTAGGAGTCCTTAAGATTCAACACCATAAAACCCTTGGGAGACTGCCACTTCAAATTAAATCCAAATGTCTATCTTATTTGCCTTTCTCATGTGTGAGCTTAGATATCCTTTCTTCCAGGAAGCCTGGCTTGAGGCTCTGCTCACCTGTCTCTAAATGCTTTCCCAAAATGCAGTGTCTGCCTGTCCTCTGTCATAGGGAGATACCATGTAGTGAAGCAAGCAGTATCACTCATGTGCGTCACCCAACAGAAGACTGGCTTCTGTGGACCACAACCAAGACTAACATGTTTATTATTGTTTCCTAAATATTTAGTACATCTGTCAGGTAGTACTCATTTAACACTCATCAGCTGAATAACCCAGTAAGAAAATAAATAACCAGGTAGGAACTGAATTAATACTTATTGACAAATTGCCATTTGATAATTTACAAATACATTGCAAGTGTTTACTATGTTCCAAGAATGATAACAATGTTAACATCACCATTTAAAGGACAGTAACGATAACCTTTTTTTTCCTCTTCTAAATGAAATGGCATTTTAAGGAATATCTTTCATAATTCAAAAGAATTTTTACCAGTTAGTAAAGAGTAAGCAGTTTCAGGCTTTTCAAGATATCATATTTGGAATGCTGAAGACAAAGGGTTAGGAAAAAGCACAGATGAAAGTAAGCTGTAGTAACCCCATACAGGAAATACTACTCATTAACCACCAGTATAGAAGAGCCACAAACCAAGTGACTATATTGCTTTCAATCCAGAAAAGTATATCGCTACAAAAGCTGTTTGTTTAAGACTCTTTACTGCCCTTCTATCATTAACACAGTTTTTCTGTGTTACATCTATATAAGGTTTGCTTAAGCACCAATTTAAATCTTGTAGAATCAGAAACAATTTGTGCAAAATGATGAGCTCCTAAAGTAAGTCAAGAGAGGTTGAGAGGCTGAAGTGTGGATAGGAATTCAAAACATGAGTGTTTAGTGCTCTAGAGAGGAGTGTGATTGTAAAGGGAAGAAAAATAGAGCACTAGCTACCTAGGAGTTAAGGACAATGTATAGGATTTCAGGAATTTTTTTTATTTAAGAGATAATGGACACGGAAAAGAGAAACAAAAAGCAAAAGAGACAAACAAACAACAACATATCTGATACGATAACATTATAGGTTTACAAAAAAGATGGTTGGAACTTGACAGCAGTTGTAATATTGCATAGCATTGTCCTCAAAGGGGTTGCTCAGATTAACAGATATAGACATGCAAAACTGATCAAATCTTTTGAGTATTAACTGTTCTTTTTCAATAGTTAATGCATTTAGTAATATAGTCATTTTAACTATCTTATGTACATCTTTTTATAGATTTATGTCTTTTTCTTTTTTCCCTTCCTTCTTACCTCCTTTCCACTTGGAATACCTCTTGCTGTCTTTAAAATAACTGCCCATATCATCAGGCCTAATATAATCAAACAAAATAGTTCAGAAGAAGACAAATAAAAAATAAAACAATGGTCACAGAAAAGAGAAACAAAAAACTAAAGGGACCAACAAACAACAACAACAAATCCGATACTGTAACATTATAGGTTTACAAAATGAGATGATTGGAGTTTGAGAGTGGTTGTAACATTGTATATCATTACCTTCAAAGGGGTTGCTCAGATTAATAGATATAAACATGTAAAATTGATCCAATCATATGAGTGTCAACTGTTCTCTTTCAGTAGTTAATGCATTTAGTAGTATGGTCATTTTGACCATCTTATGTATACCCATATATAAATCTATGTCTTTTTCCTTTTCCCTTCCTTCTTTCCTCCTTTCCCCTTGTAATACATACTTCTTGTTATCTTCAAAATAAATGCCCATACTTTCAGGCCTAATATAATCAAACAAAATAGTACTGAATAAAACCAATAACAAATAAAACAATGGAAGCAATACAAAGTAAACCAACATTGGTTTCTATAATGCCTCTTATTATCTTCTAATCAGTTGCCTATATCATCTGTTATAGTACAATCAAACAAACCAGAATAGGCTGAAATCACTCCAAACAGAACAATGAAAGCAATACAGGGTTTCAAAACAAGATGATCAAATATCAATAAAGGCTATCCTAATATATTTTGTTATCTTTGGAATAGCTGTCTGTGTCATCATATATAATGAAATTAGACAGGTCAAGATAGAATAAGATCAAACTAAACAGCTCATTAAAGACATTACTATACTCAAATCCTGGTGATGGATTATTTAATTGTCTGCCCTGCTCAGTGATATCTCTTTGCCACTGTTTCTGGAGCTGTGGACATTTTTATCTCTCTCTAAAATGTCCTTCAGTATTCTTTGTAGAGTTGGTTTGGTTGTCATAAATTCTTTTTGTTGTTCTTTGTCATGGAAGTATCTTGTTTCTCCATTGATTTTGAAAGATAGTTTTGTAGGGTACATCAATCTGGGTTGGAAGTTGTTTTCTTTTAGGGCTTGAAATACTTCACTCCAAGCTCCTCTGGATCTGATGGTTTGTGTTGAGAAGTCTGTTGTGATTCTGATGGGTTTTCCTTTGTAGGTGATCTGTTTTTTCTCTTCTATAGCTTTTAATATTCTGTTTTTGTGTTGAATTTCTGGGATCTTGATTCTTATATGTCTGGGTGTAGGTATATTTTGGTTATGTTTAGCTGGAGTTCTATATGCTTCACTTACCTGAAAGTCACTTCCTGTTCCCATGTTTGGAAAGTTTTCTGAAATTATTTCTGTAAATAGGCTTTTAATTTGATTTGTATTGACCCCTGCTTTTTCACTCACACCTTTTATTCTTAAGTTACACTTCTTTGGGTTGTCTTGCAGCCATTGTATTGTTACTTGCAGGTTTCTTGTTATTTTTAAGAGATCTTTCCTTTCTCGATCATAAACTGTAAACTTGTCTTCAAGGTTTGAAAGTCTATCTTTAGTTTCCTTCAGGTTGTTTTGCCAACTTTCCTTGGATTTTTTGAATTCCTGGTAGTCTCTTTGAATCTGTTTCATGTATTCTAAGTCTTTTTTGTATTATTCATTCCAGGTTTCCCTCATTTTCCTATGCTCCATTATTTCATCTATGTCTCCTTTAGGGTTGCCTAGCAGTTCTCTTATTATGTTTTTCATTTCTTCCATTAGTTGAGTTAGTATTTCTGTTCTAATTTCTTTTATAGCCTCCTGAAGTTGTTTCTTTACTTCAGTTGCCATCACCTCACAAACTTCAGTTGTGGGACTCCCAATCTCCTCTGCGTTTGCATCTCCTGGATTTGCTCTGTTTGAGCTGGAGGCCAGAGACTGCTCTCTGCTTCTTTGTCTTGGCATTTTTCTTTGTTCCCCTGGCGAGTTGGTACTGGGAACCCAGGCACTCCCTGCTTTGGTCACAACCTCTCCCAAGTGAGACAGGTTCTTCCAACTGGCACCGACTATGGATATCTGATGGTTGCCACTAGGGGGCGCTGTTACAGCGTTATCATCTGCCTTTCCCCAGCCTGCCTTGCCTCCGTGATGGTTGATGGGGTGTGCGCAGGGGTCAGTGGCCTCCTGCGAACCTGGGCCAGTGGATCGGTCAC
>RJWM01021446.1:0-35459 GCA_004363535.1 Dasyprocta punctata
TCAACCAATAACAAATGCTGGATGGGCTATAGAGAAAAATGAACCCTTCTCCACTGTTGGTGGAAATGCAGGCTGGTGCAACCATTGTGGAAGTCAGTGTAGAGATTCCTCAGAAAGCTAGGATTGGAGGCCCCATTTGACCCAGCTATTCCCCTTTTGGGTATCTTCTCAAAAGAACTAAAAACTTCATACCACAGCAATACATGTGCACCTATGTGCAGTTCATAATAGCCAGATCCTGGAAACAACCTAAATACCCATCAACTGAGGAATGGACAAAACAGATGTGGTATTTCTATATAATGGAATACTACTCAACTAAAAGGAATGATAAAGTAGACACTTTCATACTTAAATGGATGTGCCTTGAGAATATACTTATCAATGAACTAAGTCACACATATGTAACCATCATATTGTTGCACTTGTGTGACAAAGAAAAACTATGTATATGTTTATGTACATGTATACAAAAATTGTTAAGATAGTTAAAGAAAAAGAATTTTGAGTGAAAGCCGGGTGTGGTGGCGCACGCCTTTAATCCCAGCACTCGGGAGGCTGAGGTAGGCGGAGCATTGTGAGTTCGAGGCCAGCTTGGGCTACAATGCGGCGCAAGGCCAACCTGAGCTACATAGTGCGACCCTGCCTCAAAAAACCAGGGCCAGGAGTTTGGCTCAGTGGCTTAAGCGCCTGCCCTGGCAGGCGCAAGGCTGTGAGTTCAATCCCCGGTGCCACAAAAAAAAAAAAAAAAAAAAAAAAAAAAAGAATTTTGAGTGAAAAGTAGTTTTCACAGGGTCGTTATGTGAATTGTTCTTATTAAAAATAATATAGCATTCATAACATTTGTATTTCTTGCTAATATTTTTCTAATGTCCGATACATTCTTTTATGCCATACAATAAAATTTTAAAAAATGAAGGAATTCCATGAAAGGGAAATGGAAAGGAAAAGAGAAATGAAGAAATACATGTATTGCATTTAACACTCAGGGAAGAAGTTGATGTGTTTAAAAGGCAGTCTTGGAGTCTGAGTCCAAAGGCATTTAATATAGGTACTGCTTTTAACTCTTTCAGGAAAGATAAATCTTGAGTCGTTTGTAGGAAAGTGGATGCACCTGGAGACAAGAACATAATGTGAAATAAATCAAATTTGTTCCTTAAGGCTGCAAGTGGTCCCCTATGTGGCAGTATTGAGAGATTGCAGGCATTTGAGGATTTCAGGTTTGCTAGAAGGAGGTTAGGTCATTGTGGGTATAACCCATGGGAGAGGCTATTGCTGGTCGTGTAGAATGAGTAATTTCTTACAAGAAACAGTGAGTTGAAATGAAGTGAATGGCCTTTAAATGCCTCTGGTTTCCTGACTTGCCCTGTGATCTCTTCTTCTCACATGCGCTCTTACCATGATGCCATTCACCATGTTGTGATGTGACAAAAGGCCCTCACTAGAGCCAGCAGATTCTGGTGTCATGCTCTTGACTTTCAAAATTGTAAACTAAATAAACCTTTTGTTTCAGATAGTACCTCTCACTTTATAAGGTACTAAGCATCAGATATTTTGTTACAGCAACAGAGAATATACTAATATGGTACCAATAACTTCTTGTGGTTACACAATTAATATGAAACAAAGACTGAGGGATTTGTTGGCATTTTAAGATTAACTCTGTTGTGCTGTTTTAGATACTTTTGATTTATAAGGAATAAGTAATCATTATTTGTAGAAACATCCTATCATGTTCTACAAATTAATCAAAAGAAGATTCTAAAAGTAATAAGCATGTCTACGGACATGATGACATATATAAGAACTTCATTTTTTTTTTTTTTGTCATTTTTTGAGATAGGGTCTCACTATGCAGTTCAGGCTGGCCTTGGGCTCACTCTGCAGCCCAGACTGGTCTTGAACTTTCAAGGATCCTCCTTCTTGAGCCTCCTGAGCACTGGGATTATAGGAGTGTGCCTCCACGCCCGGCTATATAAGAACTTCTTAAGTTTCCTCTTATAATTTTCCATCCAATCACCCAATATTATCACATTTCTGTTAATAATCATAAGTAAAATTTACTCCTCACTGTAATTTCAGTTCACTTTCAAAATTAATGGATAATGCATAATTTAATAAAGGAAATTTAATTTGGTCATGAGCAAACCTTTTCTTTTCTGAAATAATTAACTTTTAAAGGTTGCTGACTGCCATTCTTATCCATCAGGTCCAAAAAAAGAACATCTGCATTACAAGTGCTGGGTACTTATAGGAAAAGAGTAAATGCAACACACAGGTAAAAGCTGTAAAATAGAACTAAAGTGTACCAAGGCATATGGATATGTGCACCACAATACTAAATGATATACCTTAGGTAGCCAGTCTTCTAGGCAAACTAAAAATTTGAAGAATACACAAAAAGTAACAATTATTTTTTAAAGTACTTCATAGTATTTAAATAAGGATGGCTAAATACAGTTTGCAAATTTGTTACAGTCTTAAATGTAAAGTTCTGAACACATGGCTATAGAATCTAACTGTAAAAGCACATTAATAGTTTTATGCTATTCATTTAACAGAAAACATACAAGGCTACAATCACCTGGCTTAGATATATTTCTTATTTTTCTCTTGTCTTCTATAAACAACATCTACTTTCTCACCATTGCAAATACTGCAGTATTATTAAGTCTAGTTTTCACATCTCTAGGGTTCTATTTTTATATCAAATAGTTTCCTATCTTACAAATTAGTGGTCCTGGATAAGCCCTGAACAAGATATGTAATACACTAACATTTATTAAATAAAATTTAAAATAATAGATTTCAAAGAAAAGGATGCAAAACATTTAAACCTTTTATTGGTAAGACTTAAAATGTGACATACACAATAAACATTGAAACTTTATTTATCTTTATCACACATATATTTATGTTACAGATTTTAATTTTGTCACATCAGGATACACCACTCTTATAGTCACCTTACTACGACTATTATAAAATCTTTAAAAGAAAAACTTCAATCTAACTATAGGAGTAAAGACTATCAATTAAAAAAATTAGAGAAGCAAATTTCCATGAAATTTCAGCAAATTTTGAGGTCAGCAAAACATCTCTAGATATGACACTAAAAGCACATAAGGAGAAACATACACACCGGACTTCATAAAATTTTAAAATGTTTGTGCTTAGAAAAACACACTAAATAAATAAACAAATAAGACTACAGAATCAGCAAGAAAATCTACAAATCATTTACTCAACTAAGATATCTAAAACATACAATAATTCATAACTAAACAAAAATCTTATAATGAATAAATGACAGTAATAAAATAGACAAAATGTTAGGCAAATAGCTAGTCAGCACATGAAAAGATATCCAACATCATTATTTATTATAGAAATACAAATCAAAATCACAATGAGCCATACTTTTCAGACATTTTGATGCCTACATTTTTTAAAACAAGGTAAAATAACAATTGTGAGGAATGCAAAAATATTGAAAGCTTCACACTACTGGCAGGAATGTAAAATGGCATAGCCACTTTGGGAAACAATCTACAAGTTCCCCAAAATGTCAAATATATAGTTACTGTGTGACCTACTAATTCCACTGCTAACTATATGCCCAGAGAAAAATGAAATTATACACACTCATAAAACTTATACATACATACTCATACCAGTTTTCTTCATAATACCTACAAGCAGAAACATTCTAATACTCAACTCAATGAATGGTGATGAATGAATTAAAAATGTATACCGCAAATGAATGAATAAAATGTGATGCATCCATGAAAGGAATATTATTCTGATAACAATGAATGGTCCTGATACACGTATACTACAGATAAGCCTTGAATTCATGAGTGAAAGAAGTTAGACATCAAGGATAATATACTGTATGATTTTATTCAGATGAAATCTCTGGAATAGGAGAATCCATAGATGAAGAAATATTACTAGTTGCCCAAGATATGGGAAATTAATTAGAGGTAGTGAGGAACTAAGTATTTACTGCTAATGGGAATGAGCTTCCTTAGAGGGTGATTGAAATATTCCAAAATTGAATATGGTAATGATTGCACAACACTATGAATATAATAAAACCATCATTGTATTTTAAACAGGTAAATTTTATAGTATATGAATTATATTTCAGTAAAGCCATTTTTAAATAGTTAAGAAGTAAATAGAATTATTGAAAATGTTTTAACACAAATTGCAAACAATTTGTGATCACTTTAGACATCAGGAGGTTATTTTTTTTGCATTTATTATTTCAAATTCTAATGCAATTATCAGGACTGCAACAGATAATTAGAGCATAAACTAAAGCTGAAAGGCATCATGAGAAAGATAGGGAAATAGATCAGAAAGACAGATATACACATACATACCTAAATGAACCTGCAATTTAAATTTTTAACATGTTACTAAAGTATGGGAATAAATTCTGAATTCTCTCAAATTCTGACATTATACAGCTACAGTATGGCCCCTCAGATGGAACCAGTGGATACAGCATATGCAGGTCCATGAATTCTTGGTAACTGTGTGAAAAACAAGAGTGCTACTTGGGAACTGTAGTGGTGGCAGCAGCAGGTCAGTGGGTGGCATACATTTGACTAAATTTTCAAAGAGGAAGGTTTGAGCCTTTAAAATTATCAAGGACTACCAAGCTATTAGCTATTCTTCTTGTATTATTAAGCCAAAGTATTAAATTATTTGGTTAATAAACAAGCAAAAACAGAATTCCTGTTTATAGTTTTTTGAGAAATCTCCACACTGATTTCCATAATGGCTATATTAGTTTTCCATTTGATCAAGGTATGCATCTTCTGGCACCTCCCAAAAAGAGTTAAAACTCATTATATTCTAGTGATACAGGCATATCTATGTTAACAGCAGTGCAATTCACTATAACTAAATTATTAAAGCAATCTATGCGTCCATCAATAGAATGAATAAAGAAAATGTGTTCTATACACAATGGGTACTCTTCTGCCATGAAGGATGATAAATCTGAGTCCTTTTCAGGAAAATGAAAATCTTGAGACTATAATGCTAAATGAAATAAACACACAAAAGACTAAATGTCACAGGCTTTCTCTAATAAGAGACACCCAAAATAAAAATAATTTAAGAATCAAAATGAAAGAGAAATGGTAGAAATGAGAGAAGTAGATTCAATGGGGACAGAAAAGTAATCTGGTTAAGGAGTGAGATGGGTAGGAGAGGAGCAAAAAGGAAAGTGAAAAGGATCAATATGTGATGCATATATGTGTCAATTCTCCTAGATAAATGGAATTATTATGTATCACAAATATAAACTAATCACCTTGAAAAAAACAAAAAGAAAGAAAGGAAGGAAGAAAGGAAGAAAGAAAGACAGAAAGACAGACAGACAGACAGAAAGAAACAAAGAGCAAGAAGGAAGGGCTGAAACGTCAGCCTGATTGGGAATTCCAAACCAAACAGTAGAGGGGGATGTTCATCACCTAAGATCCATGAAACTGTTTCATTTTAAGATTTTTTACATCCAAAGCATGATCCCCAATTAGCAATGCAGACATCACCTGAAGACATTCCTAAGAAATAGAACCCCAGGCTCCAGCCCAAACCTATGAAATCTAACTCTGTTTTTAGAAGCTCTTCTTCTCCGGGGATTAGTACGAACTTCAAAGTTTGGGCCAGGATGAATTAATCAGTTTTTACATACCCTTGAGATTCTTCAGAGTTTTAATCTGCTGTAAAAAAATACAGAGAAAGAAGAAGGACCAAGAAGAAGAAAATGAAGGAGGACAAAGATGACGAAGAGGAAGGAAGAAGGCCAGTGTGTATGACCCATGAAGCTAATACTTATTATCTAGTTATTAACAGGAAGAATTTGCTGACCTTTCAATTTCCATTAATAAATTCATTTGTACATTTCTATTTCTTTGATAAAGGGTCATACAACTATCTTTTTTATATGTCAAATAAGTTACTTGAATAGCAAGATTAATATTACACATATAATGTGAAATACTCAGAAATCCCTATATAAAGAAATAGGAGAGCAGGGCGTGGTGGCGCATGCCTTTAATTCCAGCACTCCGGAGGCTGAGATAGGAGAAGCGTTGTGAGTTCGAGGCTGGCTTGGACTACAACATGAGCGCAAGGCTGGCCTGAATTACATAGTGTGACCCTGTCTCAAAAAATTAGGGCCAGGAGTTTGGCTCAGTGGCTTAAGCACCTGCCTGGTAGGCATGAGGTTATGAGTTTGATCCCCAGTGACAAAAAAAAAAAAAAAAAAAAAAAAAAAAAAATATATATATATATATATATATATATATATATATGCTGTAAAACAGAAAAACTGTTTACAATCCTAACATTGCTTGCAGGTAGTATCAAATCTGACATCTTTTTTATATCCTAATTACTAAAAGGGTAATAACATTTTATTCAACTTTCACTGGACATTATTTTATTTTATTTATTTATTTTTTTTTTGCGGCACCGAGGATTGAATTCACAATCTCGCGCCTGCCAGGGCAGGCGCTTAAGGCACTGAGCCAAACTCCCAGCCCTGGTTTTTTTGAGGCAGGGTCGCACTATGTAGTTCAGGCTGGCCTTGCGCTCACGTTGTAGCCCAAGCCGGCCTTGAACTCACAACGCTTCGCCTACCTCAGCCTCCCGAGTGCTGGGATTAAAGGCGTGCGCCACCACCCCCGGCTTGGATATTATTTTATATACCTAATAAATGCAAAGTATTCTAAGGATCCTAAAGAAGATATCAAAACGTTTATTCTTAATACCTAAGAGTATAAGCTGCAAAACAGTCATATGACACTACAGGCAGAGGAAGAACTCAAGACCTTTCATACAGAATGACCCAGGATTCTTCAAAACTGGATGGATGAGTAAGACAAGAATAAGAATGCACATTGGATCTAGGCTACTCCCCAAACCTTTCAATAAAATGAATCACTTGACTCTTAATGCTCATACTTTAACCAGAAAATGTGTTTCTTGTTTTCTCAGAAAACTTACATAAGAATCATCTGGATATTTAAAAATATAAACCTGTTGTCAACTTTGTATGCCATGCTTGCCCAGGGCCCAGACTAATCTTTGTATTGTTCCAATTTTAGTATATATTCTGCCAACTCAAGCACTTGGATATTTGTTTAAAATGATGGTCTCTATACTGAATGGGATGCATCAAAATTTACCAGTAAAAGGAACTAAGAAGCTGCCATCTGGGCATGTTTGCCAAGACAAGATCACACAGTGAGGCATGCAGAGACCTAAGACTTCCACAGCAGAACCAATCACCTGAATGCAGATGACATTTGAATAATGTTCGAAGTATCCAAATTTACATAATGTACTATGTTTGCCTTTCTGAGATTCTCAAGCAATGATTTTGTAATGATTTTGATAAAATATTTAATTTTTGAAAGTCTCAGTGGTTTACTAGTTCTTGAATTTTTTTTAATGCGAAGAATAAATCATAACTCATGAATATAGTCAAACTTAGTTTTAGTGAGTCAAGCACTTATTTGCAATGAATGCCAAAAGTCTTTTGTTTTTAGGAATTGATCCCCATTACATAATACAGTATTATAAAGAAGAATATGGGCACAAAATTTGCCCTAGTTATACCTTGAGTAACTCCTTTAAAGATAACAACATGCAGTGTATTAACTATTGTTATTGTCCTATTATTTTGTTATGAAATTTTGTTTTATCCTTTTTCCATAAACATAAATAAATACTCACATAAATAAATAAATAAAGGAAGGAAGAAAGGAAGGATAAAGCACCTACAAGAACACTTGTGGGTTTTACTTCATGTATTTCCAAGTAAAATGCCCTTGCCTCATTATTTAGTTGGAACATAGAATTTTCTGGAACTAAATTTCATTTTTCATTAAGCAGTTAGAAACTTCTATCAACTATCAGTCTATGTATAAATGGAGAAATGCATTTTGAATTTTTCTGAGAGCAAAAATATTCTTGACAAGTTAAGGGTCTAGAAAAACACATTTTTCTTCCAGCAAAATTTCTATGCATTTTGTCTTCCTCAAAAACGTAATAATGTGTACTGCTTCATAAAAACTACATTTATTTTAACGACATATTTCCCATAAAAGATTATACAGGTAAAATTAATCCAGGAAATTTTTCTACAATTGTTACAATTTGGTAAGAGGCCTCTCCTGATATTATCCCCATCTCAGTTTACAACTACAGTAATACTACATGAAAATGTGAGAGAAGCCCGCAGCAGCACAAGGACGAACCAATGTGCCAAAAATTAAAACATAAGTTATTTTTTGGATAATATTCTCTTTTATTTTTCTTACTTCTATAAGATTTAAATCAAATATTACTATCTCATCAGTTGGCTTACAAGATTAAAACAGACACCGTAGATAGACAGACAGATACAGAGACTGACCAATCGAGCAACAGATAACAGGACAAATAGTAAGCATGCAGTCTTTCTAAACTTTTTCCTTATATAACACCTACAAATATTCTTTCCAATCTTTTGCCCGTACAACACTAATTGCACTGACAAGGCTTGCTCCTTTATAAACAGTAACTCTTTCATTAATGTTTGGCTGCATGGCAGATATATTTCAGTGGACCAGGACAACAGTGTTACTCTAGATTTCAAAAGAATTAAACATCACTTATTCATCTTTTATTAAATAAATCCCATTTAAAATTTCCTTCAAGGAAAGAAACACATCTCAATGTCACTTCATATGCTGTACATGGAATATTGAGCTAAAATAATATGTAATGAAATGGATTTAATGAATCGCTCCCTGACTCAATCAAATCGTCACCACTTTTGAAACACTGAAACGTCAGGAAGACTGAATTCTAGGGCACCTCCCCAGTGAGGGAGAAAGAAATAAGAATAGACTTGGTGGTAATTTTTTTTCTAGAGATCCTATTAAATAATAAGATTTGGTAATAAGATCAGTTGGGGAGAAACACAAAATCTTTTATATATTTGAATATCACTTAAATTCTCTCAAGGGTGGTCTTAATTTTCTATGGCCTAAATAAATATCTAAGATGGTCAATCCTTCTGAAAGCACAGCATTGCCACATTAATAAAAATAAGTTTAAATAGAAATACCATCAAAGAGCTGGGTGTGGTGGCGCACACCTTTAATCCCAGCACTCGGGAGGCTGAGGTAGGAGGAGCGTTGTGAGTTCAAGGCTGGCTTGGGCTACGTGAGTGCAAGGCAGGTCTGAGCGACATAGTGCGACCCTGCCTCAAAAAATCAGGGCTGGGAATTTGGCTCAGTGGCTTAAGCACCTGTCTGGCAGGTACAAGGCTGTGAGTTCAACCCCTGGTACCGCAAAAAAAAAAAATAATAATAATAATAATAATAAATAAAATAAAATAAAATAAAATTGAGACCTAGAAATACTACTTTTTGAATTCCTAGAAATAAAGACTTTTGTGTGTGGAGGAAAAACAGTTGACAAAGATACAAAGATAAAACAGATTTATTGGCAAAGGGACAGCCAGAAATAATGATTCTGAAGTTTCTTCGTTACACAATATGGCATCCAACAGTTCCATATAGGCTCATTTTCTGGAAAACTAGGCAGAAAAAATTAGCTATCACAGAAACTCTTCTATCAACTTTCCACTCTATAAAATGAAGAGACAAAAAACACTATGAGACCTGAAGTTACTTTACCAAAGTCTGGAAATAGGACATTTGTCTTTCTTAGCTATGAATGTGCTATTAATGAAGTTCTATTTCTGAATGGTGTTTCCCCATGTATCACCTCTTCTTCTTACCTATATTTTTGAATTCTAAAATAGAAATTTCCAAGTACTAAGTTTCAGTAGTCTTCTGCTTTTTGTCCTGGCTTTTTTTATTTGTTTGTTTTAATGTTAATTGATGGCTACTGTATGATTATTACTATGACCTTAATCAACTGCTAACCTATCTTATGATACCCTTTCTTCATGTCAAATCTGAAATAACTGAAATAATAAACTTTAGAATTCATCGTTCAGTGGCTTGATCTTAATTTTGTGGCTGTCACATCAATGATATCTCAATGGACAGATATAAAAGAGAATAAAGAGCAGCAATTTAAATTTATGAACACAAAGCAAAGTTTTAAAGATACATACTTTAAGTTAATCTTCATACTTTTAATGAAAAGTATAGACTGGAAATGTTGACCTTTGCAGGGTTTGTGCCTGCTCCCCGTGTCTCGGAGCAAGCTGTGGCACCTGCCTGCAGTCCAGTTACTGGGAAGGCTGACAAGCGTGCGTCCCTTCAGCTTGGGAGCTGGAAGTCACCCTGTGTAATACAGTGACACCCAATCTCCCAAACAAAAAACATCCCCCTAAAAATATGCATATCAGAAACATGTCTTAACAATGATGAAAAAGAGTTTTAAAAAAATTAAATCCTTAGGCAACAATTGGAATTTAGACACAAACTCCCATGAAATTTAATGGTAAGAAATGCATGATTCTATACATCGTGTCAACCAAAGACCAACTGGCAATATATTGACAGTTATCTGAAAAATAAATATTTAATCATTTTTAAAAACTCTTTCCTAAAGAACCTCAAATTTCCTTCCTCTCAGCGGGAGTGGATGGCTGTTTCAAAGAAAGTTCGGAGGCAGATTAATAAAACTATTTTTCTCTGAATTTCAAAACTGTACTTAAATCCTTATCTACTATTTATAGAAATTACTCAAAATTTTGAAGCCAAACACTTTTGTCTCTTTTCATCTCCATTACCCCATGCTATGTAGTACCTTTATTGGATTAGGTTTAATGGCATTTTACAACATTATATTTTCTGGCTGCCGACATCCAAGGCACTGAGCCACTGACCTTGCCTGAGCAGCTGGACACCATGGCAAACACAGGACCAGCATCTGGGAATGATGCAGAACTGGTGTGTGCACACTACAATCAGTAGCTAAAGGCAATGGAACTCAGGGGTGGACACAAAGGAATGTCTCTATAACTCTGAAGGGAAATGTTTAACCATGAATCTGAAAGGTTCCCAGGAAAATTTTAGGGGTGATATTCCTCCTGAGAAACAATAAATTAATTTCCTACTTTATAAATTCATTTTCCAATAATTCAGTGAGGAGGTGATGTATTAACCTGGACATTCATCCAATGCTATATCAAATCAATTTGCTACATTTTACATGGATGAAGGCACTCTTTAAAGTGTGATTTGCCACCAAATTAGAGGTTTTCATGGGTTATGTAGATTTGCCTTCCACTGATAAAAATAATCCCTGTTCCAGAAAAGGTATCTTTGAACTTTAGCTTCTTATCACCATATCTATAATATTTTGACATGGCTTATAACTGCATTTGACAAAATATGAAGCAATGAAATGACCATGAAACTCATTAAATTTTTAAAAAATGCTTAAATTTGCAAAAACTACTTACATAATTTTATGAAAACTGTGAACAAGACTCTACGAAATGGCATGCTACTTAAACAGATTCCTAATGTACTAATAACATTTTAATTTTCAGTTTTACTTCCTAATCAATGAATTCTGAAAATTCTCAATCAATCACATTAACCTTAACTGCAATGTCTAGAAAACACAGTTCTTAGGACTACTGACATTTTAACACCTGCATGATAACCTTTGTTAAATATTTATTTTTAAGTAGATTTGACTAGAACAAACTCTTGACATATCTTCCTTGAATTTAAAATGTTTTACTATACAGTCAAATTGAGACTCAATGATCCTAGTTAAAAATACAGGCAACCTTCTGTTGCTGTATTGTACATTAAGGATTTTTAAATTCAGCATTAAAAATATTAGTACAGTCCGACAGTTCCTTAAAAGAAAAATAGCTAAATCATTATCAAAAAAGTATAGCTTCCATGAGTCAAATGCATAGCTGCCTCTCATTCAATTGCTGCTCAAAGAGACTGATTCTAAGCTTGTTCCCTCCCAGCCAGCATTCTACTATTAAAGAAGTTGGCCTAATGTGTGAAAGTTGGTCTAGTTGCATTACTCCACTATCTTTTTAAATATGACTCATAAACCTTGGATTGCCTTTTATGGAATTAAAATAAGGCACACTAAATCAGCAACTGGATACAACATTTTCTCTGTGTGTGTGTGTGTGTGTGTGTGTGCACGCACTTTTTGAAAACTGGTAAAGTACAACTTTTGCCTTACTGTAAATCATCCATACATAGGTGGAAGAACTATGATATGAAATTGCTCTTATTCAAATGCTAGACAGACTACTAAATCAATCACATCACCAAGTAAAAGAAATCATATTTTTCCATGTGTTAAGTACAAACTAAGCACTCAGTTAATGTTTGCTATTTTTATTTGCAATAATGCAATATATAATAATTTCATTAAATGTAACCTCTATCACTGTGACTCCAAAAAGACAATAAGCACCATCCTACAAGATTTTGTTCTTTTTATAACATAAGTAGATCATTCAGAATATAGCTGCCATATATTTTCCTCAGATTTCCTGTCACTGACTGTTCCTGTCTACCAAGCTGAAGGTCATTCTAAGTAACATAGCTTACGTTTTAACTTTCTGAAGGGTCTGTGTTTTTCATTGCCATACACTCTAGCCTTGCAATATACTGAATTAAGATCTAAAGATAAAAGTATTAGGTACTCAATATGTTACATAAATACATGAATTAAAGGCCAGGGATTTATCTCAGAGGCCTGGCAGGCACGAGGTTGTGAGTTCGATCCCCGGTACCAAAAAAAAAAAAAAATATATATATATATATAATAATCAAACTTGTTATTCTCTCAATAGAACTATAGCGGGGGCTACATTTTGATTAAAAGGTCTTGAAATGGCTAAGGAAATTTCTTTTGCAGCTCATGACAAAGCAAGTATGTAGGACTTTGGCACCAGGCATTAATGTCTAGGCATGTTGTAGAAAATATAAATTATATTCATTAGAATTTAAACAAATATGGTTATTTAATCACTTCTTGAATCACTCTGAACTATTTTATAGAAATGGGCTATTTCTGCTCTGATATCTTTTCCTTATGAAAATCTTAAAACCACTGTGTGATTAATAAACAAAAAGCATCTAGGTTTGCTAAATTTTATATTAGAAGTTTAGAGATGGGTAAGAGCTATCAAACAATATTTGTGGAGAGCACATTAATGTGGCTTAAGTTAAATTACATGACAAGAACAGAAATATTATTAGACACTATCCAAAATTAAGCCTCACCAGTAGTTTCAAAAAGTAGACAGAATGAAATTATCCTCTCCCTATTAAGGCAACATAATTTTCTTTGAAATCTCAAAATCACAATTTTATAATATTATATAGATTTAAAATGAGACTCAAAGTAAAAGGTCTTCATTTGCAGTAAAAGGTCTTCATCAAAAATGAATACAGTAATCCAAAAGATGAAAACTTTACACATAAGAGTGGGAACAGTTTATTAGATTTTGTTTTCTTTATATTCTCAGAATTCTTTGCTCAAGTTCCTACCTTTGGAACGAAAGAGGTTTACAAAGGTGGCTGAATACAACATGTGCTTATTGCTTTGTTCTGGATTGTCATTCTCAGGGTGAATGGGTTTTCACAGCTGAACAAACAGCACATGGATGACAGCATCGTATTTCTGCAGGTCTTTACAGATATACACCCAAAGTCACTTTTACTTCATTCAGAAGTCTAGGTGAGGTGTTTACTGCACGAAAAGCACCTTAGGCAAGATTTTTGATACAATAAGTAGGTTAAAGTACAGTCATGCTTAATCAGCTAAAAATCAAATAAAATCAAATAGTCAAAGTTTTAGGATCTTGTTGAAATAGGTTAAGTTTGAATTTCACCACTACTATATACACTGCACTAAAATAATAACTAGTTATAAACTTGAGTTTGTCACTTTGAGAAAAATACTCTCTCCAGTTTTATTTGGTATATCATAATCATTTTCGTGAAACACCTTTACCAAAGCTATGTAAATTGCTGGATACATTTAAACTGTAAATTATAGTCACTTTAGCAGATAAGGAATGTGAATTACCTTAATTGTCAGGATATTTTTATCTTAATGGTCAGGATACTTTTCTTCAGGGGATATACTTTCTCTTCATTTTTGTCTATTAATGGTACCTGTTAATGTCTTTTAAAAGTGAGTGATTTAATAAAACTTTAAATTTCCTTTTAAGAGATGTATTCTGTTCCAGAATAAAGTGATCATTAGATAACATCACTGCTGCAACAGAAATCCTGAGTATAGTTTTCAGTTAAAAGAGTCTATGTGCACAGAGAAAAAAGAGCTTATTTTTCTGCTGAATGGAGAAAAGCAGCAAGTGAGAATGCTTGCTGTAAATGTTTTACAATAACCTTTTCTGCTTGAATTTTCACTGAAATACATGAGATGCAATTCCTTGGGCCTCTCAAAAAAACATCTGCAGCTTCTAGAAAACTTATGAAAAATGTTATTTTCCACTCAGTCCATTTACTTTGAGGCCTTATCAGACAAGAGATCAAATGAAACCGATCATCCTAGGTTTTCCCAGGTTATTATCATGTGGACATGGAATTAACCTCCATCCAGCCACTCTCAAAATGCAATGCTTTCTTGTCACAAAGTAAAAGGATTGGAACATACAGAATTATTCTGGATTATGCTGAAAGGAAAGAAAATGCTGACGGGCAAGGAAATAAAAATGTATAGGACTATAATGATTGTGAAAGACAAGAGAAACATAGTTCAGAATACTATACAGTTTTTGAAATGTAGTAACCTGATTTTGTAGTCAAGCATTCAATACATTAAGCCAGGAAACACTGAAATATATAAAGAAGCAGAAACTGAAAATCAAGAAGACAATGAAAAAGGTTCATTCAAATTGTAAGCAAATGACATTTGCTTAGTATTGTTTGTAGATATTCTTTTGCAAAGAAGCAGTAGTAACTGTGTGCATGCCTTTTTGTTTTAATATTGGTTTGTTTCTTGAAGGGATAGGCAAAATGATAAATGATATTGACAGTCTTTGTAAAAAAAAAGAAACATTTTATTGGTTTCTTTACTTAAAAATCTTTTAAAAATTTTTTATTAGTACATGTTTACATTACATGTTTACATTCATTGTGGGGACTTGGTACCTGTACATGACATCCTAATTCTTGTTTCATCTCCTTTCCTTCCTCTCCCTCCCACTTCCTCTTTTTCTTGGTTCACTTCCTGTTTGGGAAACATCCACTTACCTACTTCCTATTATCTTTTTTTTTTAATTTTGCACTATATTTATATTTTTGGTTTCTCATATAGTGTAAAACAATGTTAGTTCAAATAAGGCCCTAAATTACCTCTTCTGTTGTTTCAAAAATATTTAAATACATATGCTCATATGTTTCATTCATATTAGTTTCTCCTACTTCACTGAAAAGAAAGCTTCACTCTATTATGTTTGTTTCTTCTTTGTAAGAGACAATCCTTTTGTTCATTTCTTATAACGAGTAACCATTTTGAATATGATTCACAGTGTATTAACTATTGTTATGCACGTGTTATGAAATTTTGTTTGTTCACAAATTTTTTAAAAATTTTAAAAAGATGACCATGTAATATTTAAGCTTATGTGTCTGCTTCATTTCCTTTAAAATTATGGTCTGAAGGTACATTCATTTTCCTAGGAGTGACTCAAGTTCAGCTTTCTTTATGGTCAAGTAGTACTCTATGGTATATAAGTACCACAGTTTCCTTCTCCATTCATCAGTTGACGGACAATACGTCTAGACTGCTTCCAAGATTTAGCTATTATGAACTGTGCTGCTATAAACATGGGTATGCATGCATCTCTGTAATAGGACATCTTTAACTCTTTTGGGGGAAGACCTAGAAGAGGAATAGCTGGTTCAAATAGAATTTCTCCTTTTAGTTTTCTGAGGAATCTATAAGACAGTGATGGTAAACCTTGTAGAACTTTCAGTGATACAAATACAAACTGCATGATGCTTCATGTGTGCCATAGGATCACTACCACTGCTATAGGTATTGTACTATTTTATGAATTTGTATCAGAAATGTAACAAAAAGCAAATAAAAAGTCTTTGAATTACATGTAAACTACTGAAATAAAAGTCTAAATTGAATCTCATAGTATCAAATCCATAGTTTATGCCTCCCAAGTTGTGTGCAGTTTAAACCTCTGCCCTTCCTCCCATACTTTCCAGAGAAAATTATTCCCCCTCTTTGGGCCAGGTGTCACCTCTGTGGTAGTGCAGCCACATCTCTAAGTTAGCGTCTCCAGCCAAGGAAAGCGCTCAGTTCTATCAGGTGCCCCCCTTGAGGGCACAGCCCTCACTTCAAATACTAGATTCCTTGTCCCGTATCACATCCTTCTCTGCTCGATTTCATATTCATCACCCTTGCTTCCATCGCCCTTGCTCTCGTTTTCTTTCCTGTTTTGTTTCTTTTGGGTGTGTGTGTGTGTGTGTGTGTGTGTGTGTGTGTGTGTGCTAAGAATTGAACTCAAAGCTTTTACAGTGAGCTGCATCACGGCCTCAGTTTTCAAATTCTATAATTTGAGACAGAGTCTTATCAAGCTGTAACGCCCATGCTGAGCTTGAATTTGTGAACCTCCATCTTTCTTTGAATCATTAATGTTCAAATCCCAGAACCTAGGTATTTAATTCTTCAATTTCTTTCTTATTAACTTTAGTGAAGACTCTCCAAGTTCCTTCTGCCTCTCCAAGTCAGCTCTCACGAGATTCCATTTCACATGATCATTATTTTAAAAGCCTCCTGGCTGGCTGGCTGGCTGGCTTGCTTGCTTTTCCTTTCTCTCTCTCTCTCTCTCTCTCTCTCTCTCTCTCTCTCTCTCTCTCTCCTCTCTCTCTCTCTCTCTTTCTCTCTCATCATTTCTGGAAAATTAATTTAGAACAGCTAGGAATAGTTTTACTTTAAACAAACAAGTACTCTCTGTTAGGCAAATCTCAAACTTTGATGGGGTGCTCTATATTCTTCCTCCTGTCCTGGTCAGTAGAAGTCAATTTATTCAGCCAGCTGAGTAACAAATTGGAATTTTCTAAATCCAGGTTACACAGCTAGTATTAAGCAAATTGCCTTGTGAGTCTTGAGACCATGCACAAAACTCTGAACCAACCATGCCAAAGCTCAGCATTTACTTGGACAGTATTTACTCATGGTGCCATGATGCCTTTGTGACATTGATTTATAATAAAAGATACCAAAACATCACTTACTATATTAAAACTTGGCTGTGTTTCTCATTTTCTGAGTTCAGCACATTTTTTTAATACATTGACTACAATGAAAAGAAAAATAAAATGTAGAATCACTGCTTCATTATGGTAGCTGGAGCCTCATATATTTATCTAAACTGCCCATGTGGATAGCAGGTCCATTGGTTAAATGCCTCAAATACAAATTCTAAAGTAATAGGAGATGGGCATAATCTGGCTGATTATTTTTTCCATTGACTTAGGGATACTTTTAAGTAAAAAATAAAGAAATATCACTTATCAACTGGGGTCTTTAATTTTAGCCTTGAGTATTCTTTACGAAATCACTAGAAAAAAAATAATTAAAAAGTGTAATCACATCCACTCAGTTGTCAGATTTTCACCAGCCTAGTCTACCATGCAGAATTTGAACTCAAATGTACAAAAACAGTGAAACATATTTCACAGAGAAAAAGAAAACCAGCAATGTCTAAAGTCTATCAAGAATCAGCAAATGAGGAGGTTGTAGCTCTGTTGTTATTAGTTTACAACCAAGCGATTACTTTAATTATCCTCATTGGGGCTCAAAAATGTTCTAAACAACTGATGATCAGTCACGGAAACAAAGACATGAATAAGAGCAGTGTTTGACTTTGACAGGCTCAATAAGCACCACCTTGATGTACTGATGCTTCTTAACGAAGACAACCAGCACCAATTAGACAGATGACAATTAGATGAAGCACTGAAGTGTCAAAACAGAAACATGTGACTGACCTCTGGATGCTAATTTATTTTTTAGGTATTATTTAATCTCACAAAAGCAAACAGCAAATTTTAGTGATTGGTCTTTATCACTCTGGATAATTCTGCTTGACTCTTTGTAGACTTAATGTATTTTCTACCCATTTTCTAAATTTGGCTGGGATCTAGCTTGATATCCTCTTTCTTGATGATCAACTTACATCCACATACAATTAGAATTATGGGCTTCATAAACTGTTTAAATATGGGGCCCCAGCAGATGTGTGCAGAAATATGGGATTTAGACTGACCTCGGGTTCAGTTCTGGTTCTTCAAGGGCAGGTTATTTCCAAAGTAAAGAAATAAAGATTTTAAAAGCATCAGACTTCTTTAGCCAATTCTAAGATTGTAATAATTATAAATATCACCTAAGGAGTTTAGGATGTAGGAAAGTCTCTAGTCAGACTGGGTGAGGAATGGACGCAGATGTAGATACAGACATAGATCTTATCCGTATATTAACAAATTGCCTGAAATGTTCATTGCCCATACAACTGTCTATGATGAACCAAAAATTTTACAATGCTTCTGCAAAAATTTTACTTTTGCACAAGCCATTGCCTTTCTTCACATAGCAAAAATAGAGATTCTTGCTGCTTGCACACTGGCAGGCAGCCCACGTCTGTGTGTACCACAATTATTTCTGAATGACTTGGCACAACTTTCAATGCTACGCTTCTTGCCTCACAGGATTCAGCATTCCATTTTTGCCCATCTCATCACTTTGGTCCCCAGAAGTTGTATTTGACTGATTATTATTAATACACTGGGGCATTTCTGCACGGCCATCCTTAGAGGTTACACACCCTCAGGCTGCCTTAGAGGTGAGATCACCTTTGCATCTCCACTGGCTCCTTCCCCTTGGATGCCATCCAAGACACAACTGCCTTATGCTGAATTTCACTGGTATGTCCAAAGGTGTAATAATGAGGCTCTGTGTCAATACCCCTCGGATTTTAAAAGATTACATTCCCAGTACAAACAGAAGCATTTAAAATGTTGAATTTCTTTTAATTTCTTTTAATTTTTTTCACAATCCAGGACAAGTAATGTATACAGAAACATGACAGTGTCAGTAACCTGCAATTTCCCACAAGCTAATCAATTATCACAAAACTATCACACACACACACACACACACACACACACACACACACACCAATACAAGTACATATTTATGGGCATAATATTTGTCTCATTCTTCCCCTTAAAGAGGAAGCTGACACTCAACATTAATATCAAGTATTTATTCCAAGAAACAAAACTCCAGTGAACACCTTATAAAAACCAGAATATATATATATATATCAGATTAATACACCTCTTTTTAGTGGAACTCTGTTTAGGTATTAACTCATGGCCCAAACTGGCTTTTCATGAGGAGAACTCATGAGCAAATATTTCCAACTTGCTGCATTCATGCCAGTAGTGGTCAGAAGCACGAGGGACAGGACACAGGTCCACCTTTGCAGTGTACTGTAGCCAGCTCAGCCGAAAGAGCTTTCCAATTCTTGGCAAAATAACAAATTCTCAAGCAGAGAGGGGATAGGGGTGAGATTTTTTTCTCCTGTAAGTAACTTAATGAATGAAGTACTAATTAACATTATGGCATTGATAAATGGAGAGAGAGATTAGGGATGTACTCGATATTCAGACCTTCGCAGATGGACTGTCAAAGCCACATTAATTCCTATCTCATTGGAGCATCTGCTTCTCCCATAATCCACTGGCCCTTGGTATGAACAACACAAACTGTTGTGACTCAATTCGATTTATATCAATCTAATTTCTTTTAATCCAATTTGTATTCCAATCTACTACCTTCTAATCACTTAAATCTTCAGCCTCCATCTGGTAAATTTTCTCTCAAAATTAACCGAGCAGATGCCTCTGCGATTGTCTTCCACAGTCAAGCTAATCAGACCCTTGCAGTGGCCTACAGAAGCCTCTGAATAGGTACGTGACTTACGGTATTGCCCTTGCAGTTATAAACACCACAAGGTAGGAAGACCGTTTTATATACCATTAATTGGCTCATTTGCATAAAACTGCTTGGGAAGAAACACAAGACACAAAAGCAAACGGAAAAAAAAGCTACAGGAAGAGAGAAAAATGTGCTCATTTGTCAAGTATGCTTTACAATTCAATCTGTCTGTTGTTTAGGTTAACAAACATAGGGTGAGAATATTATTTAATACTGAGTGATCTAAAAAAAGCTACCTTCTGTAGTCCATGAAATTGGAGGACTTTGTCCAATAACCACAGTCATACTGAGATCTAAATTTAGTTAACCAACATATTCTGAAAATCACCTTCTGAATTTCAGAGCTTTTCACTAATTTATTCACTGAAGCATATGTGATATAAACAATACGCCCTCTAGCTAGCACTGACATTCACTCCCTTGGAAGTTCCACTGTGATCCGTAATTAAGGTTACAGATCCAACATTCCCTATGGAAAGGACCGCACTACCTGTGGAATAAACACTATTGTGAAGACACAATCATTAGTACAAATAAATAAATAAGGGTTCTAAAAACATAAAAAAGCAAAAACTCCAATGAATTACCCTTCCCCTGACACTACGAGCTTGATCTCATTAGTTTTAGCCATACTTCTTATGTAATATATGTTGATAATAAGTTTTTTAAATGTTTGTGTGTGTGTGACATTTTCAAATGTTAAGACACCATCATCTAAGGAACTGACCTCAAGATTACTTTTCCTATTAGAAAATCTTCTAAGATTATCCAAGAATATGAGAAGATACCATCTTGAAATGAAGTCAGCCTTATAAATATTGTGAAACAGAGAAATGTTAAAGTGCTCCTTAAAGCATAACAAACTATTAACAGTTGAACTACACAACTAAACACATGATCTATTTCTATTAATCTGACTACAAGTAAGATTTAAAAAATATGACCTATGGGTGGCTGGGTCACTGGGTTTCTAAAACAATTCAGAAAACACAGGAAACATCAGAGGGCTCTAGAAAATGGTGAATTTGGAGACAGACATTGGCCCAACTCTATCTCAGCCCTAAGGCCACGAGTACCCCAAATACCTTAGTGAATAAAACCAAACACTTCTGGGCCTAGCTCAGTCTCACACTTGGTACTAAAACACTTTCTTCTCTGAGCCTCAGTTGTTCCACCTGTAAAATGAACTGAAAATTCTAGCTAGTTCTACATACTGTGTAAAGCATGAAGACAGGTTATGCATGTAAAGTATTCCTTTCTAATTCTAAAGCACAATATCTGTATAAGATAGTACAGTGGGGACATTGAAGAGCAGAGACTCTGAACTCAAATTTGAGATTCAGACTTCGGAGTTGGCACCTTAGACAAATTACTCACTCTCTTGGCACCTAAGCGTAAACTAATGGCGATAATATCGTCTATCCTGCATTATGAGAAGAAAATTATTTAGTACATACACTATGCTTACATGTGTGCTGGGACAAAGGAAAACACAAATGCCAACTAAAGGATAAATGCTAAGAAAGTGCCTTTATATTGTAAATTCTCAAATAGTCTCTATGTACATTATTAATCATGAAGTGGTAAAAAATGTCTATTTTTTCAATGACATACAGTTTTTCATTTTCTAAACTATGTTTTGAGAATACAATTATTTCAGGTGCTGGAACAATGTTCATCCATGTGAGCGGAAAGAGGATACAATTTACAAACTACTTTAAATTGCCTTTCCTATGTAAAGAGTGACCTCAGAGATATTGATGGTTTCATTAATTACTGAAACAAACTCCGTGCTTGCTATGTGCCACTGTGCTAAGGAGACCAGAGCTGCAAACTCATGCAGTTCAGACCTTCTGTTCTGTTATTTGGATCAAGCCCCCTTTTCCCTTTGATAAGTAAAATATTTGAGGTATACATGTCTCTTGCCTCCTTGAATGCTAAGGAGGCTCATAAAACTGACTCAGGATGATAAAAAAAAGTGTCGATTAAAAGTTTTTCTTTTTTTCAATTTTTATGGGCATCATAATGGTACATATTTATGAACGTGATGATTTGATACATGTATATATATTATGTATGGAGAAAATCAAGGTTAATTAGCATTTCCCTCTTAAACATTTACTCTTTCTTTGCATTGAGAACCTTTAACCTCTTCTGTTTTATTTCTTTATAAACTATATAATAAATTGTTTTAAAAGATAGTTAGCCTAGAAAATGCAATAAAATTCCATTTTCTAACCCTAGTCTCAAGGAGCAGAGATTCCAGAACACACAGTGAAAGAAGCCTGGTCTCAAATTTATGTATTTCCCACAAGGACACAATGCTACTCTATGGAAAAAACTCTTGCAAATCTAGACAAGACTACAGAGTCTGGCTGATGACACCACAGCATCAGCTTCCTAGCACCATAGTCCCAGGTCATTTCAGTCTTCTCCACTAAGCTTTACCAATGATTGCTTAGTGCCAAGACCTACCCAACAATAACCCCCTTTTCCTGAAGACAACATTAACCAACATTACTGCTAAATTCAATACGAGAGTATATGAAGTCCTATATCAGCACTTGTCTTACAATTTTAATTATTGTAAATGATTGTATTTCTTCAGAATTTAACATTTTTTCTGGTGCCTACCAGAGTAGCCTGGTACATGCAATATGTGTAAGAAATATTAACTTCTTTCTCAATTTTTTTAAACAGGGTGAAATTATGGAATTGGTGTCAAATTATGTTACTGAAGCTCCCTCCAATTCGGGATCCCCTGGCCTCAGCCTCTCAAAAAACTGGTATTACAGATTTTACTGGCTAACTCAGTTTCAATAATATTAATACACAATAACAAAAATGATCAGTAGAGCTAAACTTTTTGAAATTTTAAGTATTTAACACTTTACTAAGATTATTTCAGTCTCAATACAACCTTTGTTAATGAACCTTTTGTTACACATGAGGAATGTGAGAATTCAAATATTTTATACAAACTCAGGAAACACAAAACATGGCATTCAAGGTTTTCAAAGCATAATAAAATTTTTGTGCTTTATGTTTTCCAAAGGCAACCATATATATCTAACATGTGCTTCATTATAATTGTCTAATTTTGCTCAAGATTTTGCTTAGGAGACAGCACATCTAGCAAAAGGAAGAAACAGTTCAATTTATTTCTGTATAATTTGGAAGATCCTTTTAGTCTAAAACATCATTAAACAGCTTAGTTTCTCCAGTTTTAAATACTCCCTAGGAAATGGTACTGATCATCAGTTTGCTGAAATCTTTAAGGTAAAATTGAAAACTTGTAATTTTTACCTCTTTTTTGGAGACCAAAGACATCCAGTATTCAAAATTCTCTAAATGTAGAGATTTAAATTAGGTGCTATACATAAGAACCTGTCTAATTTATTCCTTATAGATTTAGATTCTTCACAAGACAAAGCAGAATTCACAATACAGCACCTTTAAAATGGTACAATAAGAACCAATGTTTAAAAAAATTAGAATTTACTTTTTATGTCATTATATTTTATGACACAGTAAAGATAAATTATAAAGATAATGTATCCTAAGTAAAGCTACATATGAAAAGGGTAATAAAGATTCTCAAACTATTAACAACATCTCCTAATTTCAGGAGATCCTAATTGTAAGTGCCACTAAGATGCCCTTCCTAGTTAACATGCTCTACCATATTATAACACTAACATAGAATATCAACATATAAATAATAATGCTAATGCATAAAGATATGACCCATTTTACTTATATGTGCATATTATCTCACTGACCAGAAGAAAAGTCACTTCTCTCTTCCATTCATGATATATTTTTAAAGCCAGATGTCAATGTACTCAAATTTCCCACTATGAAATTTTAAGTGACATAACAGATCCTTAACAACAAAAACTATTATTTGCAAACAGTGAAAATATGAAATTTGATATTTTTAAATCATTCAAGCAAGGAAATCCCCAAATGCTTAAGATGTTGGGGAAGAAAAGATTCTATACCTAATTTCATCTTGTCCTTACTGACGTATATGTTGTGCTGAAATAACATTTTCTGAAGGATTATTTTCTTTGTCTTTCTTTTTCTTTTTTTCTTTCTTTCTTTCTTTTTCTTTCCTTCCTCTCTTTTTCTTTCAGGGTAATGTTCAAGTGACTAATACACAACACAGGTAATGTTTCTCAAGGGATAGTACTCTAAAACTGAGAGTGAAATACAAAGCTGTGAGTTCTCCAAGCACATAACTTTTTTTTTTTAAACTAGCTGTATTAGTTCTTCTTACATCCTAAAGGAAACATCTGTCAGCAAATCAGCTGAACCAATAAACACACTGATGTGTTAGAAAAGATGCTCCTTAATTCATTCAAAATATAATAGATAAATACAAAGACTCTCTCAGGAATGTAACTAATTGCATTAGTAGGCATTTGAAAAGAAGCAAGACACATAAAAAATCATCTGTTTCTAACTACTTCTTTTATGTCCTAGAGTTATGGCACAGGCTGTAGGGGCCAGATTTCAAAACTGAGCCCTAGAGAAAAGAAAGAGGAGAGAATGGAAGGTAGAGCGAACGTAAGCTAGGATGATACTGACATTTTAAAGGGAGCCCGCACAGATGTGAAGAACAGAAAATATAATTACCTTATCAACTAATATTTGTGAGATCAGAACATACTTGAATATTTACACCATATCTAAATCTATGTCTACATCTATAATTCATAAATGTGCACAGCACTAGTGACAAAAATGAAATATTAACATTTATCTGTTTAATGAGAATGGTCATTTGTACATACAGGATTTTAATTTGTAATGTAAATGCTGTGCTATAGGTGTATTAAGTAATGTATTTTTAAAAGGATTATCAAAGTAGCTAATGCTAAAAAGTTAAATGTATAACTCAAATTTCATACATCTGCTTTGCTTTGGTGAATATTTATGGGTTATGATTGATGATTAAACAGAGATTTATGACAGTGGAATTTCACATATAAGGATGGTGAACTGCACCACGCCTACTGGACACACTTCTCTGTTAATATTCAGAGTGAGGGTCAAGCTATGTCGTCCCCAGAAAGTAACATTAAATAAGACAACTTAATAATGCACTAGGGAGGAAATCACTTAATATTCATGTTGACAGAAAAGAAGTGAAGATTAATCACAGTGAATCTGTTCTTAAGGAGAACTCAGGAAGGCCCTAGGTTCTAGTTCCAGGAAAGCTGATTGCTTAAAAGTAGTTCACAGCAACCCTCTGATGAAATGCTGGTGTTTACTGCAAATTGGCACCAAGTGACAAATGGGAGATTTTCCTTACTTTAACTTCAAATTAATCATATTGCCCCATTGATCTTTGCCTTCTGTAATGTGCTTTTTATAACCTTTACTCCTTTTTTGTAGGGAAAGACAATCCTTTCAATGAATTATGAACAATTATAACAAAGATTTCCTTGTGTATTTGCTATACCCTATAAGTGATTTCAGAAACAGGGTGCTTTCTTCTCTCACCAGATAAAACCATATTCCTCTCACTCTGCTTGTTTCCTATGACAAACATAACACCAGAAAAATAATGGTTGATGTTTACCTGGTATTCAGAATGGAGAGGTAAAAGCATTCAACCTGGTAAGTACTATTTTTAATGACAGTGATTAAATATAATTACAGTTATTTCCCTTTGAGCAAGTTTTTAATCCCATTTGGATTACTATAATGATTAAAGGACAATTGTTTTTTAAGATATTTAGCATTTTCCTGGAAGCATGCAAAAGCTACAATATTACAAACGTAAGAAATGCTAAGCGGAATCAATTCCTATTCACGTTTTTAAAATAATTTCTTAACTTACACTAATCATTGCATTAAACTGAATGATGATGGCCTAAAAGTTCTTCCACAGAAACAAAATGAATGTTATTTTGAAGTATTTATAGTAAATAAATATAAATGCAATTCTGAACTGAAATAAGTACAGATTAATAAATGAATAATCCTCAAAGAATACCTACTTTAAGGGTGATTAATGTTACAATCTCTACCATATATTAAACACAAAATCCATTCATTCATAAGTACTGTACATATGCTGAGCACTTACTCCAGATAGTAAGCACACATATAAGTGTATAGCATGTAAGTATATATTTAAAAATTGTGATTAAATTTGATAATGTGAGATATCAGGAAGAATAATTCGGAGTTTTCATGATGGAAGTTTTCTCAAAGTTAAGTGGCCTGTAATCAGAGTCTTGAAAGTTATAAGGAACTGCCAATGTAAGAAAAGTAAAAGAATACACCTGTCAGAATATATAAAAAATTTCTTTAAATAGTAAAGACCATCATAAATCTTAGAAACTGAAATATTCGTGTAGCTAGAGTACAGGCTACTAGAGTACAGGCTAAAGGAAAGTTGTAGAATAATATGTTAACCGTGCAAGCCATGACTATGTAGGAATTCATAAGGCTACATTAATAGTTGATTCCATTGTAAAGGTAATAGAAAGTACTGAGCTGCTAAGTCACCTCAGAAAGTTAACATGCTATGGCTTCAGTTTTCAGAACCCCTACTTAAGGAAAGTTGGGGGGAACCTTGTCTATGTCTATGCCCATGTCATGTAGGAGGCTTTTGAAGTAACCCAGATAAGAGATGACTCCTAAAACTAGGACTAGTAGGTAGATTTGACAACTGTTTAGGAGGCAGACTCCATAGGACAAAGCATAGCCTCATGAAGGTAAGGAAACTTGATACTCAATCCACTGCCACAGGAAGTGGATGGTTTTCTAATCACCTTTTAAATAGCCTAGAAAGACCCTGAAAGAGACATAAAGACAGCAGTGGCTCACAGAAGGCAGCATCTACACACATACACACACCATTAACCCCAGCTTTCACCTCAAATGGCCTGCACTGAGGAGTCTCTGTGCCCCTCAGGCACGCTGCTTAATGACCATGCTTTCCAAAAACCCACTGCTCATTTCAAAGGAGAAGAAAAACAGTAGATGACTGAATCCACTGCATTTTTCATTTATGAGTTTTGCCAATGGGGAAAGGAGCACTTTTCTTATTTTCTAGGCAAAACACAGACTCACATACAAACACAACACACACACGCACACACACAGATATGAAATTTTAGCTAACGTCATAAAATATTCGTCATTAAATAATCATAAAGGATGTTTGTATTAAGCTTAATTTTTTCCTTCTTTGAAGTTCAGTGTATATTGTTCTGCTAAGAACAGAAAAAAGATAAACCGAGACTCAGGGTAAAGGGCCATATACAGATGGAGGTAGAAGAGAGAGTTAACGATGCTGAAGTCTAGTAATACCTCGATCCTTTAGAAGAGGAAAATGCACTAGTTCCTAGGGTC
Organism: Dasyprocta punctata; assembly: GCA_004363535.1. Lineage (NCBI taxonomy): Eukaryota > Metazoa > Chordata > Mammalia > Rodentia > Dasyproctidae > Dasyprocta > Dasyprocta punctata. The sequence continues at coordinate 27,409 of RJWM01021446.1, forward strand.
CTCTTAGCAAAATGTTACAAATTGACTGCTCCAAGAAGAGAGATTTTTTGTTTCACAGTTCTGTAGGTCACAAGTCCAAATTGAGGTACTGCCAGAAACTGTTCCCTCCCATGGTCTATAAAGGAGAAGCCCAATCATAAGGACACCTGGATTGTTTCCTGGCAATTGGTCCATCCCTGTCAAAAACTCTAGCAAACCAGTTCAAGAAGGGCAGGTGCTTGTTCTGTGCTGCTGATCATTCTAATCTCATTGTCAAAGAGAATGCTTAAAACAAAGATGCTTAATACATATTTACTGAATAAGAGAATAAGATTTTCAGTCTACCTATTGATAAGTTAGACAAATATTCAAATAGCCTAGGCTAGAATGAAGTACTAAAGTCACTGACTTAAAGAAAAATGATTCCATCATACATTAATTCTATTAGTATTCTTTTATTTTTTTGCATTGAATCAACACCTATTTCAGTAAAATCCCCTTCTATGGCCTACCTTCAACTTTGCCCTTTTGTGTAAATATATCAAGTCAAATTGTTTCATACACGATAATGGTTATTTAAAGAAGATCTTGATCTAAATCAACATTTTTGCCTTGCAAATCATTCTCATTCTTTCAACTATTTCTCATTACAAGTTTTAAAAACTATCTCAGCCCTCCTCTGTCTCATCCTGCCTCTTAAGTGATCTCCTACACTAATTCTATATTATTTCCATCTTGGAATTTATTATTTTTGAATATAGATTAACGCCAAAACACAAATTTAACACTTCTATTTTAAAACACCAAACTTTTTCTAAAGAGTAACAGATCAAATCTGTTAGGCTTTGTAAGCTTTGCATTGTCTGTCTCACCTACTGGACTCTGTAATTGTAGCATGAATGTAAGATAAAACATAAAATGAAGGTGGTTGTGATCTGACAAAATTTTATTTGTGGACTAGAAAATTAAATTTAAAGAATTGTCACATGGTGAGGCATTATTCTACTTTTGAACTATATTTGACTTTCTAAAAGTATAAAGAAAATACAGTATTTTTTGGCATCACATGAAAACAAATAGCAAGATGACTTTACACTATGGGCTGCAGTGTGCCTACTGCTATTTCATATAATGTCTTCTATGAATGATGTGAGTTGCACACCATACTGTGGAATTACACTGAAGTTAATGTTCAGAGCAACATTATAGTCTTCATTCACATGTTCTATTTCCAATTCTGCCTTCTCCCATGCTGTTTGGAAGGTATTCACTATCACCCAAAAATGAATAATGTACTTGAATTACACTTTCAAGATATATTTCCCTTTAGAGTGAACATTAAAGCTGATTGTTAAGTGACTGGTTGGTTGGAGGTTTCAGAATTTAGCAATGAAAAAGAAAATGATTATACTTAATTCTACACTATGTTCATCTAAACAAAGATTATTCTCCATAGGGTGATTTGTTCATTCTCATTTGAAAGAGTCAAAACAAAACAGCTTCTACCACTTCCCTTGGGAAATGATGGCACCACAGAAGGGAACATCTCTGCAAAAGCTGTCTTAATTTCACTCTTTGTTTCCAACACGTAAGATTTACAGCTTTCTTTCACCTCAAAAATATGTTTACTCAATTGAATTAAGGTTTACACCTTTGACATAAATATTAACCAAAAACTCTGTGCATTCCCATGGGTGGGAGAGAAGGCAGTCCGAAAGAAAAGGCAGTCTCTTCCCTCTATAGTCAGTCAACTTTGTAACAATCACCACCATAAAAATCAACTGATGATGTGTCTACGGAAAAATGTTAAATACATACCTCCCATTAGTTAGAGACCTGAAAATGCACTAAGCACATTAAAAGAAAGGCAAAACAATGAGAAATAAAAATAAGGCAGAGATTAAGACATATTTAGATTTGAAGATTATATCTCAAGCTGGAACAGCATGTAAGACATTAGTAATTATGATTTTTAAAAAATCAACATGTGCAGCTATATCACCACACAAAAAAGAAAATAATTCTAACTTCCCCTTCACCCTACATCTCATTTATAAACTTGGAAAACCTACTAGCTTGGAAAGAAAATGTGTCATGTAGGGATCATCCCACAGTGACCCTTTCCTACCAGCAAGAGTCCTGGCTTTCCTCCTACCTCCAGAAGTTCTGTGTCCTCCTAGGCTAAAGATAGCAACCTTCACAAAGAACAAAGAAGAGGACAAACAAACACTCAAGTTGGCACTGAGTCTACATGAGGCACGGCACTAGTTACCTTCACCTGTTATTTTGATTAATTCCATTTTCACAAAATACCTGTAGTGTTTCTTCAAAATTTTTAGCCTATAATTATTTATAAATCATAGTAGCTGATCTTAGAAATACTGTAGCGATAAAGCACTGATCATTTTATGCTCACAGTTGTCCACTGGTCTAAGTTTCGTTAAATAAGGGTGGTAATGAAAATATCAAGAAAATAAAAAAAAAAAAATAGGGAACAAGCTTAAATGATTTTTAGTGGAGCAAACAATTCACCTGCAGAAGCATCAGAGCTCCCCTACTGTATGTACCCTGTTCAGGTTGTGGCTTTGTGGGGAGCATGGTTTTAGCCAGTATACTTCAGAAAGTGAGTAACAGCTTTGGATAATTCAGTAGTATAAATTTGATAGTAAAAATAAATTAGTTCAATCCCAGCACTCAGGAGGCTGAGGTAGGTGGAGCGTTGTGAGTTCGAGGCCCGCTTGGGCTACAACGCGAGCGCAAGGCCGGCCTGAGCTACATAGCGCGACCCTGCCTCAAAAAACCAGGGCTGGGAGTTTGGCTCAGTGGCTTAAGCGCCTGCCCTGGCAGGCGTGAGGCTGTGAGTTTGATCCCCGGTGCCGCAAAAAAAAATAAAAATAAATAAAATAAAATAAATTAGTTCTTGAAATCTTTGGAGAAGTTGCTAAGTTCTACCAACAAATTCAAACTATTTCATACTTTTGCTTTAGTGGGTGATACAGGACAGAAGAAAAGAGATCCTTTGTCTTAAAATGATATTTAAAACAAATGAAAATTTAAAATATGCCAACTCAAACATGAGTGTTAACTTTAAAAATTAATGTAAGAATACCAAAAATTTGTTTTGAGAAAATACAAAAATGGAGTAATTCATTTTCTAACAGTTTTCTAACAGCTTTCTAATAGTTTCCAATACAAAACATCAAACAATAATTCCTTGCATATTCTTTAGACTGCCTATTTGTACTATCAAAAACGATTTTAAAACAAAAATAAAGGCAATCTCTTCCCCAAAAAAATTTAGGTTAATTATATAGTTAATTCTATGACTTGTGGCCAGATGTCCTCCCAAAACTCCGTGCAGTCCTAGGTGGTGCTTTTTCTCAAGTAGTTGAATCTAGAGCATGTGACTGATTCATGGTGCAGTGCTAGGATAAAAGGCGCTAGGAAAAAGAGTGGGTGATTATTAAAACAGTTCACAGTTTGCTTTGGCATCACCCTAATCCAAGTGAACTGTATACAATATAAGGGACAGAAAGAGGTTTGTTTTATCCTTTGTTGCTTTGCCACCTTCTGCCTTCTATTAACTGCTTCTCCTCTGTGATGCCCCTCTGCCATGCCACCTTGATTTGGAGCCAGGCAATTATGGACTGAAACTTCTACAGACTATGAGCTAAATTAACTTTTCCTCCTATAACTTTGGCTACTGGATATTTTGTCACAGTAATGAGAGAAAAGTTACTAAGACATTAATATATAAATTTTTTCAACCTTTACATCTCTATACATTAGTTCATTTTCCCATTCATATTGCTGCATAATTTCCTAGGAAATACTCTACAGAAATATCTTTCAACATAGAATATTTCTACCTATGAAACTTTCCAACTTAATATATTTTCTACATAATAAAATTTTCAAAAAATTATATAATTATACTATTAATGACAGGAATTAATGGAACAAAGAGTCAATTATGAATCCATTTTTCCAGCTATAGTTAGTATCACTACAAATCACTCAAATATCTTTTGAGCTCTACTGTTTTAATAATGCATTTAAATTTAAAAGTGTATGATACATATGAAAAACCTTTAATTCACTAGAATTTACAGCAATATTTTTCTCAGTAAAGTTGGTGCAGGTAGTTATAAAACTAACACAAAAATTAAAGCAGTGGACTCCTCAAAATTATTTCAGCTGTTAATCTTGACATTTCTCAAAGATACGACCATATTAGTAAATTTGTTAGGATTTTACTGTGCTGTTAAATTAATTATGCTGAGTAAAATTCTCCCCTTTCATAAGTGAGCAGACATATTTTGGGCAATTTTTATAGACTTTTTTTGAAGTTCATAACTTAGGAATCATATTTTGTAGGAAGAAATAGTTCCAACCTCAATGCCTGCAAAGTCCTATGAAAATGCCAATTATGCCAATTTTACAAAAACAGATGTATGGCAATTTTGTGATGTGGACTATTTACACCAGGGACAAAAGCCAAACCATTCATCTCAATTTACTTAGGATTGAGGCTTAATATGAACTCTGACCCCAGAGTGAAAAGGGCATCTGTGTATCCAGTAATAGCATAGAGCACTATTTTCAGAGAAACATATGGATTTACTTCATAGTGCATTAATTTTTTGGATTATCTGTGAAACCAATTATATTATTTTAGTATTTTAATTTCTCCTTAAAATTAAGTAAGTCTAAGAATTATATAAAGTTTGGGTCATTACTAAAGTAACTAAGTGTTTAATCAATACAATGGATGATAGTTATTGATTGAAATTCCTCAGTTAAGGTGCTCTCAATCTTGATCACCAATAGTCAAATGACACATGACAAAAGATTGCTAGAATCTTGTTACCCATTGACTTTAATGGAATTTTGAAAATAGGTCATAGAAATGACAGGTAATTGGGTTTAAATGAAAATACAAAGGGAAACAATGAGGGCAATTTTTCACAATTAATTTTGAATAAAGTTTTTGTTTTGTCATTCATTTCTTATAAGAAAAATAATGTTTATTTCCATAAAAATCACTTCGTTGACTAACCTATATTTATTAACAATATAACTGATGATCCTATTTAAATCATCTCTTCAATGGGTGATTTATTGCACTACTTCTTCCCAGGGAGTTTCTGAGAATTAATGAGACAATTGGCAAGCACTTGAAGCTCCTTGGGGAAAGGCCGTGATAATATTACTAAACATTATTGTGATTATTATTATTTTAAATGCAGTTCCCTAGAATGACTTTGCTTTCTAAATGAATTTAGGTAGTAGCCTTGCTTAAGCCAGACATGTTGTTAGTACTTCTCCTTGTCAAAGCTAGAGAGTCACACCATCTTGGAAAATTTCCAAAAATTCATTCCTTTCTTTAGCTGAGCATTAAGGCTACCAATACCTCCATATCTCCCTGGTGGTCATCAACTCTATATTAAAATGAACACACAAACTTCAGGGAATCACTTATCACAAATATTTTATTATAGAAACAATTTGCTATACCTTTCTCAAGAGAACAATAAAAATATTTAGGTGAGAAAGCACTTATCATTATTATAGATTGTCCACTGATTCAAGTTTTTGTCTGTCCCAAATTCTTAAATTGTTACAAACTTCTACATATTTTATTCTAGGGTAAAATATGTTTCTATCTGTTCAAAGATCACCAGTTTTCTGCTATTAATTTGATTTATACGTGTACAATATAAAATTGCCATTATTACAGAAATGGATTTCACTTTTAATCTTTCATATGTTTCAATTTTTACAAAAATCTTACAAACCAGTTTCTGTATCTTAGTTTTCCTTTTATAAAAGGAATAAACTGAAAATAGCACATTCCCCTTCTTAAGACTTTTTGAAAAAGAAAATCAAGAATTTATGACAATATAATTAAATGAAAACAATGATACTTTCCTTTCATGACATCACAAAATGAGACCTTACCAAGCTCAAAACAAGCATAGTCATTTTTCTGAAGATTTAGATTAACATAAAGAAAATGGATCTGCCTTTCCATCAAGGCAAGAAAATTACCAAGAACAACACAGATTTTATATTGTAGATACTCCTCAGTGAGATACGGTGTAAAATTTTTGTTACTGAAATATAGTTGATTATATATTTGAAGTATATTTTGATTTACATGTATATTGGGTAGTGATCAAGAGTATATCACATTAAATTGCATCATTTTTTATAAGGAGCATATTCAAATCCCCCTCTTTTAGAGAACATTTGTGTGGGTATGTGAGCATGTTTGTGGTACAAGGGATTGAAGCCAGAGCCTTCATCCGGAGCTACATCTCCACTCTTATTTTGAGACAGGGTCTCATTCAGTCACTAGGTGACCCAGTCTGGGCTCAAACCTGCAATATTCCTTCCTCAGCATCATCCAAAGATCATAAATATGTGACACATGTAGCTGAGACATAGTTTTTAAATATGCAAATATAAAAAAGAGCTAAGCCAATCAATATTCAGAATAATTAATTTGTATACATTCAGGAGATGAATAGAATCATTTTTCAAATTAGACACATTATTATAAATTCAACAGCCCTCCTCTCCCCAAAAAGTAGGTTTTGCTGAATATACAACAGGCAGGGCCAAATAAAAGTTGAATTAAGTGGGTCACCTTAATTTAATTAAATAAGTACTAAATGAACACATTTTCACATGCAGGTTTCTTTGCTATCCTCTTCAAGCAATAACAAGTACAGAAGAAACAGCTCCTGTCACGAAGTAACTTAATGTGTGATTCATAAAGCAAATACATAAATTACTATCATTTGAGAAAGTTATGATCCAAAAGAAAGCAAGAAAGAGTACTTTGATCAGCCTCACTGTCTTGAAACATTGATTTGAAACTTGTCCTTTTGATCACATTCCTAGTTATGGCTCTGAACTTATCCTCTCTTCTCCCACTTTGCTTCATTCGGCCTCACCGACTTCCAATTGCTTTGCCATCTCTCCCATTTTATTCCTTACCATTTTCATGAACAGAATTTTAGGAGAAAGCGTATAGACACCTAGGCTTCTCTCCCACCTCCCAGGATTTTTTTCTTCCAATACTGGTGATTGAACCCAGGGCTTGGTACATAAGTAAGTGAACTAAACTGGGCTACACCCCAAGGCCCAGCTCATTATGTAACTGGTCAAGGGTGGGAGCAGACAGTAGCCCTTGGCTGAACAGTCTTACTTTGGATTTTGTCCAATGTTTCCTCTTCTGGGTCATTTCCTCACCCCCAGAAGACTTTCCATTCCCACTCATGGCTCACTGCAGCCACCTCTAAACTCCGAGTTGATCAAGTTGCACTCTGAACCTCTTATGACAGCCTTTAAATTCCCACAGGAGCACCATGGCCTTTCACTGTCTCTCCACTATCCTGGGGATAAACCTCAGAATCCTTAACTACATAATCTGTATCTTCCAGCCAGCCCTCCTTCCACTTTCCTTTGTTCACCACTTTCCCAGTCCCTGGAACCTTTCTTCCAAGTTTTCAGGGGTGCCAGGTCTTCCCTCCCTGAGCCCCATTCCAGGTCTTTCCTTCTCCCTGGCATCCCCTCCTTACTCCCCCTCTGCACATAGCTAGCTCCTCCCCTCCAGACCACAATAGAAACATCCCCTCCTCAGGAGGCCTCCAGCACCAGTACACCAAATTTTATAATTTTTAAAATCCATTTATGAGTATTTAGGATCCCAAACTTTTGTTTTATTGTACTTAACTTTGAATACACCTACAAACATACTGAGTGTGATTATCTATTATCTTTCTCACCAAATTAAAATCTTGCCAGGAGACAGAACAATGGGTGCACCAGCAAACAAGCCCAGTTTGGGAATCAGTGCCATGTGTGGGCCACCACCACTGAACTGGGAACAGCTAGACCCAAGCCTCACCCTGTGAGTCAGCATCATTCACAGACTGGGGTGAGAGAGAACAACAGCCGCACCAGCAAACAAGCCCAGTCTAGGACTAGCACCATACATGCACCACCACCAGACTGGGAACAGCTAGATCCAAGCCTCTCCCCATGAGTCAGTGCCATTTACC
>RJWM01021447.1:0-35333 GCA_004363535.1 Dasyprocta punctata
AAGAGATTTTTAAATAAACACTGAGCAAAAGAAAGATCACCAGCTCACCTGTGGTCAACACTCTAATGAAACCTGATGGGACTGTCTACTGCACCAGACAGATCCTGGGACAGTGACAAAGCTCCTGTCTGAGGCTCTGACAGTGGAGGAGAACAGCCCTTCTATAGGTCTGTTTGAAACCTAGAAGGCACTGGGTCTCGCTGTAGAATCTGCACTAGTATACGTGCCCTACCTAGCTACACTGCTGTGATTTGACTGTGCCCCCCAAATTCATAAACTGGATGCTTGATCTCCAATGTGGCAGGGTTAGGATGGGGGACGTAATGGGAGGAGGCTGGCAGAGGGTGGAGACCTTATGAATGGATCAATGCCATTACTGCAGGAGTGGGCTGGTTGTTGCAATAATGAGTATTATGAAAACAAGTCCACCCCGCATGCCTTTCTTGTGTGTGCTCTCTTTTCCTTGCACGTTCCACCATACTGGAGTACAGCACAAAGGCCCTCACCAAATGCTGCTTCTATGATCTTGGACTTCCTGGCCTCCAGAACTGCAATCTAAATGAACTTTGTTCCAAGGAAATTACCCAGTCTGTGCCATTCTATTGTAGCAACAGAATAGATTTTATTATAATTAATAAATGGAGACTCATATTCAGTAAATTCTCAGGGGACTTTTACATATTCTTAAAAAAATTAATGTTTGCTTTTATTTAGAATATTCACAAGTAGGATTGAGGCAATGCACTTATTGTGGGGTTACAACATTTTCTGTGGTCTAGTAATATGCTCATGGAATTGCCTTCATTTTATCAAACAGGTTCAGCCATGTGCATCTCTAAAACTAGAATTCTATATATTACAGATCACATGAATTTCACAACCCAGGAAATTAATTTTCAAGAACACTATTTAAATGCTTCTCAATTTTGGCAATACAATTTCTATTTGGAGCTGCGTGGGGTGGCGCAAGCCCAGAATCCCAGCACTGAGGAGGCTGAGGCAAGAGGATTGCTACTAGGTTGAGGCCTGGCTGGACTACACAGTGAGTTCACAGCCAGCCTGAACCACATATGAAACCATGTCTCAAAAAAAAAAGTCACTTCTTGAGTACATACACACTGATGATAGAATCTGTTGTATTGTTAATGGATCATATTTCGGTTCAGTGATTGTAAATCAAAGAAAACTGAGAGCATAAGCATTTTAAAGAAGACTTAAGAGGATATATACAGAAATCTTAAAGTAATTATCAAAGACAGGTTGGTTTTATGATATTTTCTGACAAAACCATCTATTTGCAATGAGATATTCTAGGTGAGAAAAAAGCTTAGCACACCCACAGCTGCCACTGTGCTGCAGGGTCTCAAGAGTACTTTCAAAAACGCTTTTAGTAATGCAAATTTTGAGGGGTTTTGGGGTGGGGGTGGTGCTTCCTATTGAACCCAAATAGTGCAAACTTTAACTCTGAGTACCTTTTCATGTCTTCTAACCCATTGGCCCAGGCATGCAGTTTGCTCTACTCTTTCTGTTCCTTAACATTACACTGAATTAAATAAAGGAGGCACATGTCACCAAGATGGGAGACTTCTTGCTCCCTCTGGCTCTGCAGGTAACAATCTATGGGCTCCTCCTTACTAGTGGGTCTCAGCAGGGCACCTGTACCGAGCTAATCGGAAATCTTCAAGGTCACCTGCCAAACACTCCTGAAAACATGCATTTAACTCAGGATGTACCGAACGACCGTGCAAACTAAATCAGGTACAAAAGAGTAAGGCTCAGAAATCATTTCAAAAACTCAAAGTCCGAGTACTTATGTTCCTTAGATTGCCCTTTGGTGTTTATCTGAATTAGCTTCTAATGGCCAACAGGTGGAGCAAAGAGGGTGGCGGGCACCACTGCCAACGTGAGGATTTCTGTTCTTGCCAGAACCTGAGCCAGGCCCAAGAAAACTCAGATAGGAATTCTCTGGGTCACAGACTTTTGTTGATGGTTTAGTCCTTTGAAGTCAGTCATGCTAAAGGCTAATGCTGAGGATTTAAAGGATTAAACAATGTATTTGTAGAGGTTTATTTCTCCAACACTTTATTATAAAATTCTTCAAACGTGTATAATAGTTGAAAGAATTTTGTGATCGACACTAGCATACCCACCACATAGATCCTACCAGTAACACTTGCTACACTTGCTTTAGTATATGTCTGTCTCATGTAATGTTTGGCTGCATTTTAACAGAAGCTAAACACACCAAAACAAATAAGTTAACATACATGTGATTAACTAGGATTCATGAGGATTAAGAAGTGAAGCACGATTGACTTTCTCAAACTAGTTCTGTTGGATCTAAGAATTCCCTAGGTATTGCTATAGTGAGAATCTATACAGAACAAAGCCATGAATGTCATCTTTTCCTAAATAACTACTTGCAAGTATATCAGGGAAGAAAAGAAAACAAAGCATTCCTTCCACATTTCTCAGACAATCTTATCCATCAATATTTTTAAAAGAGTTGGCTATGCTCCCGAGGTACTCTGCCACGGTGTCATTTGATTCATAGGTCGAAAACTCACAATCCTAGTTCTGCAGAAATCCTCTATAGTTTTGTGGTATTTATGATAGGGAATGACTTAATAAAATTCTTGCACATATTTAAGCCTGGCCCAGTAAGAGATGCCACCTCCTTATTAATGGGGTCATCCTCAAGAGATGGGAAGAGATGGTAATAATGAGAGAAGACTGATACTGGATTAGCTCAGGTCCCACTGCAAAATAATTTTTCAATGTTTCAGTCATTTGTCAAAGAGAAGGTTAAAAAGATAATTGGCATTGCTGTCAAGAGGGTAAGTGAATTTCCTTTTTTATACTGTCAAACCTTTGAGAGATCTTAATTTGCCTTTTGACAGTGGGGAAAATAGTGGATTATAAAGAGAAATGAACCTTTGAGAGTGTTTTCAGAATATTTTAAAAAGACAAGGAGAAAGCTAAAGGTTCAGTGAGGCCCTCAGGATACAGGTTAAAGGCTATGCCCAGTGTTTCTGGGGACTTCATCCCAGTCTACTGTCAAGTCCTAAAATGAGATCTCCTACAGCAATCAAATCACAGCATGCACTTTGGATATACTTTCCTTTCTCCTTTTTAATTTCATTTTCCAAAACTACCCAGAGTATTCTCTATTAAAGCGATTTTCGACAATGCTATTTTCCATTCTTGAGCTGGATAGTTACTAAACTTCTGTAAGGAGCCAAGGTTAAATGTTTCTGACAGTGCAAATTATACAGTCTATGTCACAACCACTCGATGTAGCTATTATGCACAACCCTAGACAATACATAAAGGAATATGTTTACCTGTGTTTAGTGAAACTATAAGGACAATAAAATTTGAATTTCAAATTACTTTCATGGATTCTAAAATATTCTTCTTTTGATACTTTATTTTAGTTTTATATGGACCTCCATCAATGGGGGGGGCTCTTGTACTGATTTTACTTTTTATTTAATTTTTTTCTTTTCAAATATATTTTATTTTAAAGAGAGAAAAAAACAAATTTTTAAAACATAGTAATTAGAGGGCAAAATAAATGCAGATACAGTGTACTCTGAGTAACTAATCTGGAGATAACAAGATGTAATGTATATACAATTTTATTTAATTTTAGTTAACTTAAATATGAATTTCTGTGTGTACTGAGTGATTATCTCACTGCACAGTGCAGCTCTATAACTGCTTATACTAATTTGAAAAGAACATTGTATCAGCTAACTTCACTGTCACTGGGACAAAAGTACCTGATGTCTACAGCTTACAGGAAAAGCAGTTTATTTTGGCTCATGTTTCAGAGCATTCAGTCCATGGCTGGTTGGCTGCAAGGCAGCAACAACATGGTAGAAGGGCAAAGAGGAGGCAAGTTGCTCACCCTCTGGCAGCTAGGAAGGAGAGAAGGGAAGGGAGGAGCTGAGGACAAGAATACAAGTCTCCAAATCGTGTCCTGATGACCCGCTTCCTCCACCCAGGCCCCACCTCTGAACAGGAGACTTCAGGAGCGTTCTCATCTCTTGCTTGCAGTAGAAAGAAAAAGAATCCTTTCCTTTGCAGATCAAGTTACACAGTTAGTGCTCCCTCTGGTGAGACCATAGTTGAGGGCTGGTTTTAGATATGTACAAACACAGGCAAAGACGTTGAAGCACATGCACATACCCACAGTCCACGCACAAGTGGCACGGACATAAACACAAGGCAGTCCTGTGCAGCCATCATGATCAAATTCAGTGAACAAGCAATCATGGGATGAAAACATGCCTGCAATTTTCGGTATGTATTTTTCCTCCTATTCATTATCTACTAAAAAACACAGTGGTGGAAAGTGAAAAGCACTGTAGGTATGAAGTTCAGCTTTTCTACTAGTTTTGTCAGTTACTTATTTATTGGAAAATCCTGTATCTTATTTAGACAGCTTTCAGAATTGAACATACAAAAGTGACCCCAGCCATGGCAGCTTCCAAAATAGGCAAAGTGCTCATTTCCAAATAAATGACAGCGAGTGAACCCAGGTCATCTCAAAGCAAGCTTCAGGTCATCCACAAGCAGCACCTCATGCTGAGCTCACAGGTCAGGGCCATCAAAGCAGACCAGGAAAACGCAAAAGCACAGCGTCACTAACATTTAAATCACCTTGGTGACCAGCGTATTCAGTATACCTGCAAAGTCATATTCATTAGAAACAGACCCAATTTTATTCCTTATCTTGATTCAACCCATTTGCGGAAAAACTTGTAGGGGTGACTTACAGTCAACTGAGAAAATTCTTGGGGGAGGGATGGGTGACAGTGCATCATGTATAAAGCAAAACAAAACAGTAAGGGAGAAGTTCAAGTTAATGGTGAGGCAAGTAGAGCCCTGCCCTCACTGTCTTAGTGCTGGGTTCAGAATGAGCCCAGACTAAACCATTCCGAGAAAGCTCTTCAGGGCTCTCTCTGAGGTCCGCTTCTTTCTCTTGCTGTATCCTCTTTCTGAGGAAGCTTATTTGCATCCATACCATTACTGTACGCTTTCATCTTTCTATCTTTTATCTCCAGCAAACTGGTATATCTTAGCATTTATGAAACCACTACTTCCTCCTCCTTTTGCCCCTCCTCTACCTCTTTCTGCTTCTCTTTCTCATCCTTCTTCATCTTTATTTCCTCCAACATCTCTTCCCCCTTCTGGTTCTTATTTTTTTTAAAGCATGGGTCTTGTGTGTTGTCCAGGTTGGTCTTGAATTTTTGGACTCCAATGACCCTCCTGCCTCAGCCTGCCAAGAGCTGGGACTACAGCCCCACCCCACCATGCCCAACTTTGTGGCTTCTTTAATTAGACACCTCAGTGACACCCCCTCTGATATTGCTGTCATAGCTTCCTCTCATCCTTCCCAGTGCACTTGTCTTGTTCAGTTCTGAAGGGCAGTGATGGGGTCAACATGCCTCAGTTGCACAGGATCCCTGACCTTCCGTGCTGCCGCCATTCCAGCACTAGGTCCTGCTGCACATGCGTCTACCTCTCTCGACCTCCATAGTCACAAACCAAGTCCACACTGCCCGCACCTCTCACCTGCATTAACAGCATAACTTTAATTAATTCTTTGCACACTGTTGATCCTTGCCCCTTTCACCCAGCAATTCGCTCTCACATCAGTGTACAGGAATCTTTTCCAAACCTAGATGTGGTCATGTCACTGCCTATACCCAGTTTGAAATTAGGATAAAAACCCTAATCGGTGCCATAGCATCCAATGCTGTATGGGTTTTATTTCCGGCTACCTTTCTGGCCCCATCTTACGCTCGTTTCCTCTCTCTGTGCGTCCTACTTACTACAGCCTTCCAGGAACTTCGACACGTCTCAGTCCCTGGCACACTGGATACAGTACATTCAAGGAATGTGTGTGAATAGATAAATGAGGGCAATGAGAATTTGAAGCTACTGTGAGTGAATATGTGATGCCATCTGGGGGTGAGAAGGGTATATGTTGACTATTTTCAGGCCCAAGCTACTCCAAGGGTTTTTCTTCTATGGCCAACTAACATTGGGGTTTTATGAACTGTATGTTGTCAGTGATTTACTAACTACCTCTAAGTTATAGTTACACTCTTGTTCTTATTTTACTCTCATCTCATATTCTCCACTTACTCTTTTTGTATTTTATCTCTTTGAACAATTTACATTGCTGTCATCTGTGTTCCTTCTTTTTGGGAACAGAGTTAACATAGATAAATGATATTCATAATTATGGTTATGGATCCCAATCCTTATTGCATTGCTAAATTTCTTAAGTCCAAGATAAAGGTCATTTCTGATGTTTATAGGATCATCCAGCAGTCAGCTGGATACATAGCCTCATTATTTTTGTGTTATTTCTTTTTTGCCCTCAATTCTACTTGTAGTTTCTATCACATATTCTTCTTTATCTACTTCCCAACAACTCTGACTTGCTTGGGTTTCTAAACATGCAATGAAATACAGATAAATGAAGCAAAGACAGGTACCATTCAAATTCTAGCATCCAGAGAAACTAACAGGCACAGAAATACAGCCAGCATTTACACCTGCCCTGTGATATCTTTGGATTGACCTTGAAAATGTTATTCTGGGAGCAGGTACTGTCCTGAGATCTGTTCTTGGTGTATCAACACTTTTTTCCCAAGGTCCTCTTCCCGGAGATATATTTGCATCCATCTGACATTGATTCATGTGGCCAGATGGCAAAGGACAGAGCTGGATCACTCCACACAATGTGTGACCTACTTGCAAGCCCAACAGTCTGTGCTTTAATGCTAAATAAAAGTATGGAGCTTTTGAGTTTTTTTAAAAATGAAATTGTGTTTGCTGGTTATCTTCCATGGCATGGACAATCTGATTGATGCATGCATTAGTTCCAACAAGCAAAGAGATAAAAGGCTAAAGGTGGGAGGGTACGATGTGTGGTGGGCGCCACTGCCAATCAGAAGTGTGAACAAAGTCATGGAGGAACAGGAGTGCACATTCAACCACCCAAGGAACACTGGCATCTTCCTACCTCTCCACTGGCCAATTATTTAAACTAAAAACTATGAACTCATTGTGTATTTATGATGGGCCTGGTGTGTGGGGCAAGACAAAGAGATGTGCCCAGCGTAGAGGTCAGACAAGGAATAGCCAAGCAAACTCATGAATATAGCTACAAAGAGACCCAGGGCCAGGCTATAAGGATGCCTTCTGGGAAGCCGGTCCCTGCTCCGCTGAGAAACTTCTGAGGGCCACACAGAGGGGTTAAGCCCAGTAGTTGCTGATCTGATGAGTCTGTTTTGCACTTTGCATATGCAATTACAAAATAATGAAAAATACCAAAGATGCAGACAAGAAAATATTCCATCTGTCCAAATTATACTTACATTACTCTAATACATCATGATGACTTCCTTTCTTCCTTGTTTTTTTTAAAAAAACTGTTTCTTAAATATAAGGTAGATAGAAAGAAAATAAAATATCCATAAGATATAAAGAATATGGAAGCACTAAACACCCAGTAACTGGTTTATAAACTTCTGTCTTTTTCCCTGATTCTCTGGAGGTAATGGCACTCAATTTTTTTTATTTGTCCCATATTTAAAAAAAAAATATTTTGACTGTGTTTGTATCCCTAAAGAATATATTTAGCCTTTTTGCATGTACTTACACTTATAGGACTGGCAAAACACTCTACATTTCCCTGTTATTTATTTTCTACCAAATATCAAGTTGCTGGAATTTATCCAAGCCTGGGGTCATTCTTTTATGGTTTTTCTCTACTCTTGAGGTACAGCTGGGTCATTTTCAATTCATTTTCCAGTACAAAAGTGCTGCCATAGAACTTTTGTCTGACCCTCTTGATGCACATACTGGAATTTCTCTAGGGAGTTTCTACCTTTGTGAGGAGTTTCTGGCCCTACAGATTGTAGACCTTCAACTTCACTACATAATCTCTGATTGTATTTCAGGGCATCTGTAGCTGTTCACAGTCCTATTCACAGTTTACAGTTGCTCCTAATGCACCATATCCACACAGGTCACTTGATATCACTAGATTTTACCCATATGAAGGCAAAGAATAATACAACATGGTAGCTCAAATTTACATTTCTTTGATTACTAATGAGCTTGGATCTATTTATATATTATTGATCATTTGTGCTTCTCCCTGTTAGAAGCATCTATTTTAGTTTTTATACATTTTTGGTCTTTCTCTAAATCAATAAGAATCGCATACGTGCTGATACATTATTATACTGTATATTATATAAACAGTATAATGCTAAGTCATGGAAAGCTGTGTATGTCTCAGTTACCTCTCTTTTCACTTCCTTCAAAGTACACTTTGACAATACAGTATCTTACCTTTAATTAGATCACAGTGCTAACCTTTCTGTGAAATGTTTTTTTTATGTTGATACAGAAATTTTTCCCTTTCCCTAAAGTACAAAACTATTCTACACTAACTTCTAAAGATTTATACTTCAAAATTTCACTCTTAAGTCTTGAAACCATCTGAATTTGATTTTTTGTATATTGTGTGAGGTAGGGTTACACTTTAATTTTTTCATAGTGATAACCTTTAGTCCTGGAATCATATATTGAAAAACCCCTGTCCAAGTTTTCACATTTGAGTGTGTTAATTTATGTGCTGCTTATTTAAGCCAATATTCAATCTGCCAGTAGCTCATTCATAGCTTAAGCATTTCATATTCGTGAAATGATTTTTGCTATGTGATATATCCTTAAAGACTCTCACTAATTCTTGAGTCTTTGCTTCTCAATTATTCATTTTAGGATCAGCTTGCTACATTCTACAAATGTGTTTCTATCTTTCCCTTTTGGGCACTGTATGCAATCTATAAATCAATTTGGGAAAAGTTATTTTTGCGCTACTGGCTTTCAATCTGTGCTTTTGGCTCTTAATTCATAAATATGTTGTTTGATGCTTTTCAGTTGTGTTTCATATTTTTCTGTAATAGACCGTCACTAGCACTAGCAATAGCAGTCACTAAAATTACTGTTGGGTGTAGCATATTTGGTACAACATTGTAAACTTACTAAGTTATGCTAGCTGCCTATTACTTATTTCTGAAACAACTGATTTTTGTATATTGATTTCATATTTAGCATATTTTTCTAACTCAGTAAAATAATTTTTACTCTCAAGTAAAAATTTATTTCATTAGCAACTTAAATTTTTTCACTTAACATTTAAATATTAGGCCTTCTGTTACATTTTCTTATCTAACTGCTTTGGCTAGGAAAGAGTAACAGAGGCATCTTTGTCTAACTGGAATATTTTATTCAAGAAGATTTTCTGGGATTTGCTTCTGTTTTGTGAAACATATGACCCAAACATTAATAAAATTTCTAGTTGTCCAAACCTTCCATTCTGGGACTATATATCTACTTAATATATAAATCACTGAGAGAAATCTGTTAAATATGTCTTATTATCATAGTAGATTCATTATTGATTGACAATATTTTTGTGATACATAACATGCCTGGCATGTTTTACTTTTTCTTGTTAATGAACAACTTTTCTAAATCTTTATGTTTCAGACATGTCCTTTTTAAGCAGAAATTGATGCATTTTGAAAAAAACATACAAACTGACAGTCTTTGGTATTTGGAAATGGAACATTTTTGCATATGTTATAATTACTAACTCTAGTGGATTCATCATCTCATTTTATGCCATCTTTTATTTTCCTTCTTATGTTTATTTCTCCTTTTTTTCTTGCTTCTTTTAGGTTACTTTTTGTAATCTCAAATTTTCCCCTCTGCAATTCATAAAATTATATACTTTCATTTCTTTTAGTGATACTGGAAATTTCAATATTTATCATAGTTTTGAGTTATTCAACATCTTTACTTTCTTCCTGAACAACATTAGTACACACGTTACTTTGATACCAACTATCTCTTCTTAAATGATAGGATACTGGTTTATATTTGATTTCTATTTTTATGTAACTTCACAAAATATCACTAATATTTTATACAGTCAATGCTTACTTAGTGGTATCTTCTCATTTACGATTTGGGGGTGGGGAGGTGGTCCTTGTTCAGATGCCCCATCTGGGAGCCTTCTCCTGTGACTGTTTCCTTTAGCAAGGGTCTGGTAGTTTTTTCCACCATACCATGGCCCCATTCATTGACTTCCTGGGTTGGGCTTAATGTCTTTATTGCTTTCATTAGTAAATGATATTTGTGTTTCTGAAACTTTTTTATTATGTACCTGCATATGAAATTTTGAACAATGTGCATGTAATGCTGAAAAATCCTCAAGCACCTTCAGCTATCAACAAAGGGACCAAAAATATATGCCGAAGAGAAGATAGCTTCTTTTACAAACGGCGCAGGAAAAACTGGTTATCCATATGCAGAAGAATGACTTTAGACCTGTAACTCCCACCTTGTACTAAAATCAAATCACAATGGTTCAAAGACCTACTTATAAAATGGAAACACTGAATCTGCTGGAAGATAAAAATAGGTCAAAGTGAAGACAGGCATATGCAAAGACTTCTGAACAGAACCCCAGTTGGGCAAGAAATAGCACCAACGGTCAACAAATGGGATTATATTAAAAAGAAAAAAAAAACTTCTGTACAGCAAAGGAAACAAAGAATAAAGAGGCACAGAATAGAGAAAAAGAATTTTTGCAAGGTACTCTGCTGTGTGCTGGCTAATTTTTAGACTCTCCAAAATAAAAGACCCAATTAAAAAATGAAAAACTGAAGACACTTCTAAAAAGAAGTGAATGGCATTGAGATTTTATCCAAAAAGAGTGGCTATCACCAAGAACTCAAAAAACAACAAATGCAGGTGAAGTTGTGGAGAAAAATAAATGTTTCTATGGTGTTGGTGGAAAAGCAAACTGGAGCAACTACTGTGAAAATAACTATAAAGATTCCTCAGAAAACTAAAAATAGAAATTCCATTTGAGCCAGCTTGACCTCTTCTGTTCAGAGACATCATCTTACGGGGATATGCACACCTGTGCATACCCGTTGATAGCAGCTCAATGCAGAACAGTTAAATCTTGGAAGCAACAAATGAGTGGATAAAGAAAATGTGGTATTTATGCACAATGGAGTACTACTCTGCTATAGCAAAGGATAAATTTAAGTCATACACAAATAGATGCACCTTGAAACCATGATGCTAAATGACATAAGTCAGACACTGAAGGGTATGTATTGCATGACCACTCTTATATGAGAAGCCTAAAGTATAAATAATTGAAACCATGAAGTAAAAGATGCCAGGAAATGGGGAGGTAGAATTTGTGGGAACAGTAAGTGAATCTGAGACTGGGGAGAGAAGGGAGAGAGGGGAGAGGAAGGGGATGTAAAAAGTATCGAGTTTTGATAAGTATGTGTATCAGTCCCCCACAATGAATGTATTTACTGTATATCACAAACATATATGAATAAAAATGAATAACAAAAATATTTGCAAGCTATAATTTTACTTGGGATCCCTGAATCTATGAATTTGTCTCTTCCATTAATTCTTAAACATAACCTCTTAAATTTCTCTAGTTCTCATTTTCCCTCATCTCCTCTCCTCGTTCATGTCCCTTAATCTCTCTACTGTGTTTTCCATCTCTCTGACTCCGCTGCATCCTATAGCTACGCTAATTTTATGGATCTCTCAGAATTCACCAGCTGTCATCCCGTTGCTGTAACTATGCATTGAATTCTCAACATAATTGTATTTTATGTTTGCAAACCAATTTGAATTAAACATATTACTCCTTTTTCTTAGTTATTTTTTAGTCACATTGTTAAGCTTAAACATACTCGCTTAACTGCGTCTCGTGATTCCAGGTATCACAGTTCTGCAGGGCTCATCTTGCTCTGTCGTGGTTCTCAAAGAATCTTTCTTTGTATGTATTGTGATTCCTTTGGTGAGCCGGCATTACTTGGAACTTTATCTGCAGTAATACTTTAAGGCATGATTTAAAAGTTGGTTCCTCTATAAACAAACTACATCAGGGATCTAGAAGATTTCCAGGAGGAGACAGATCTATACTGAATCCTAGGTTTGTCAGGTGGTGTGAACTTAGTTTTCAAATTCTGGTGAGGGTGAGTTTGTAATGATAAATTCTCAGGGCATTTTTTTTTTCTGCCTCTGCTCTATGCCAAGTTTTGAGATGAACAATTTTCTTTCAGATACTTGTATTTATGCTATTTTTTTCTGTTTGTGCATACTCTGAGTTTGTGTGGCCCTTTGGAGTCACAGTTTTAAGTAAGGAATCTTTTATTATAGTTGTAATATTGGCTTCATTCCCTGTTCTCCTACTGCCCATACACCATGAGAAAAAAATACACATATAAGCTCAATGTCAACATGGTAGACACGAACAAAGTAAAAAAGCTCTCCCTACCTCTCTGAGTGGCTGCTTACACTTGGGCCACGTCCTTCAAGGGCTCCTTTTTCCCCATTCACTGATGCATTTCCATACATTTTTATAGGGCATAATGATTTTATGTTGCTTTCTTTGTGTTTTTCTATCTTAAATCATATTGGCAACAGATGTAGGATTTACAGGGTAGTGGGAAATAGGTGACTGCAGGATTGCTTCGGAATCACTGTGATTCTACGAAAATACCAATCAAGTTTGAAGGGCTCATTAGCAGAAATGTTATGGCATCCAGGAACTGTGATGGCTCCTTTTAGCCTGACTTGGAGTTTTTTTAAAAAGCTAGAAATAGAAAGGAGGGCACTTGAAAGAAGTGATTCCAGATGAACGGTTGAAGAAAAGCTTAGAATTTTAATCTCCCATGTAAAACTTTCACCAATAATAGTTACTTTATATTAAAATTAAGAATATCTTTATCACCCAGATAATGCATAAATACATTGTTTTGAGAAACATGCACAAACAGACAATAGAGACAGCTAGATGTAGAGCACCCTCTCACCACCTCCCAAACCTCCTTCCCCTTACTCAACCATCGCTCAGGGGTGATGTGTAAAATATCCACGACTTCTGTTAATATAGTAGAAATTATAGTTGCACATATTCACATACACAGAAATATAGGCTTTGCTTTGCGTTTTAGAAAACTATATAGGTGGTCTGGTATGTTGCATGCCTGAATATGTTTTTGTTCTGCTCACTGGCTTAATTGCCTGGAGATAGACTTTTCCATTAAATAATTCTAGAATGTTGAGGTCTTTGCTTCACTCTCCTAACTTTCAGAGTTTTCTGTGAAGAAGCCTGATTCTATTCTAACATTCGATTTTGACCTATAGTTTTCTGCATGGAAATGTTCATGAGTTTCTCTTTATTCTTGATATTCTTTAATGCCCCACTTTGGGGCCTCCCTGTGGATTTTTTTAAAAGCTTTTTTTTAAATTAGTAAATGTTTGCAATTCAAGCAGTCAAGCGGTTAACAATCATCGTGGGGAGTGATTACAAGTACGTATTACAATTTGTTTCTTCTTCTTCATTTTTTTTTTCTTCTAATCTTGGTCCCCTCCCCTCCCTTCCACTCCTCCCCCTTGTTCTCCTGTTGCCTTTTTCATACTGTTGATATTATTGGTCTTAGCTCATGCTATGACACATAATGCTTACAGTGATTGGAGTTACAGGATCCTGTATGTGGCACTTCATGCCTCTCATTTTCCCCTCCCCTCTTATTCACTGCTTTCCTGTTTCCCTCAGACCACTTCCGTATGGAGGAGATCTGTCCACTTATCCCTTTCTATCCATTCTTCATCCTTTTCTTTGTTTGTGCTTCGCCTAACTCAAATAAGAGATACCACATAGTATTAAAGCTTGTGTGTTTAATTTATTTCACTGAACATTATATTTTCCAGGTGCAGCCATTTTCCTACAAATGCCTCAAAGTTGTCATTCTTTATAGGCAAATAGTATTCCATTACATATAGATACTACGTTTTGGTTATCCAGTCATCTGTTGATGGGTACACAGGCTGCTTCTAGAATTTAACTATTATATATTATGGTATTGCACACATTGGCGTGCAAGTATCGCTGTAGTATGATGACTTAAGTTCTTTGGGGGAAGATACCTAGCAGTGGGATAGCTGTGTCATATGGAATTTCTAATTTCAATTTTTTGACAAATTTCCACCCTGATTTCCATAATGGTTGCTCTAGTTTGCATTCCCAACAACAATGCAGGAGGGTTCCCTTTTCACCACAGCCATGCCAGCATTTTTCATTGTTTGATTTCTTTTTTTTTTTTTTTTTTTTTTGCGGCACGGGGGATTGAACTCACAGCCTCGCACCTGCCAGACAGGCGCTTAAGCTGCTGAGCCAAACTCCCGGCAATTTGCTTGATTTCTTAATGACTGCTATTCTTTCCAGAATAACAGGCAATCTTAGCGTGGTTTTAATTTGTATTTCTCCAAAGGCCAGACATGTTGAACATTTTTTATGCATTTGCTGGTCATTTGTATTTTTCCCTCTGTGATGGATCTGTTCATTTCTCTGGCCCATTTCTTGACTGGGTCGTTAATTTTTGGGTTTAATTTTTTTCAGTTCTTTGTATATTCTAGATATTAGTCCTCTGTCTGAAGAGTAGCTGGCAAAAATTTTTGCCTGAGTGTCCTGTTTGGCTTGTGAGTCTGATAATTAATATTCTTTAGTGGTGAGAACATTGCTCATCATATTTCACTGACAATTTGGTCTCCTTAGTTTTTTCTTCCAGGCACCTGTAATTTGGGTACTTAACTGTATTCTTTCCCTTTCTTTAAAATCAGTAACTGTTCATACATAGGCTATATAAACATGTATTTTGCTTTCTATTGTTTCATACTATAACAAGCATAACTGTGTATCAGTAAAAAGAGAGACCCAGAGGCATTATTTGTGATGCAGAGGAGAACTGTTGACTTTCAAAACTTAAACTGCATGCAGCATCTAACTGAATTCTTTATCACGATTTGCATGCTCAGTTGTTTTATGATCAACAGGAAATTCTTCAATAGTCAGATATTTCTGGGTTTTACTTGCTTTGCTTGTGTCATAGGAAGAGCATGGTTGGTTGGGAGTGGGGAAGGAGCAGCAAAGAGTCGGGAGACTTGATTTCCGGCTGGACCCCACTATCACCTGTAGGTGAACCTTTCTGTGCCTCTACCTACCCTGGGTAAATCAAAGTGTCAGCCCGATTTATGTTGAGCATCTGCTATTATCTATGTAATTTTCTAAATTTCTGTATCTTAAATTTGCCAGGATTAGCAACAGGTCTTTTTCCTGCCTTGGAATAATTATAAATTTAACTTGCCCATAGTTCATCAACATATGTTTATGTGAATAATGAAAACAGAAAAGTATGGCACTATAGTCTGAAAACCAGACATTGCCAGGAGTCCAGTGGAAAAATCCTCTATTAAGGGAGGGAAAATAAATCTGGGAAAAGCTACTCCTGGACCCTGGAGATAATTAAAGCAAAGCTCTCAAGGTTGCACAATCAATTTTCCAGTTAATACATTTCCCTCCCCCTTTAATTGTACATAAATTCACAGCAGCTGAAAATGAATAAGGGCAGGAACACAGAGGGGAGAAGGTTGGAACAAACAGCACAATGCAGCAGAAATTACCCACATATTGGACGTCCAAGCCACAGGGCAAGGAAACACAGGACTTGAAAACAAAGAGACTGGAATTTTAAAATAGTAGATATTAAAGCTGAAAAGCTACAATGGAGACAACAGTGTAGAAAGGCCCAGTTGGGTGTGTCCATTTGACAATCAATGGCTGGAGTCATAGTAATGGATTAACAAATGTAAGAGATAGATAATGATTGTGGTACAATATTCAAGGAGAGCAAGTCTATTCATGGACACCCCTCCACTCCCCCACCGCTGTATTGTAATAACTTTTATGGACAATAAATCTCCAAGTACCAACTTAGACTTCATTATAAACTTGGAGCAAAGTAACGAGTATCAAACTGAAAGTGCCTTTTAAATATGTTTTCACACACACACCCCCACACACATCAGCACTCCAAATTCATGGGTCTTAAGTCTGTTTCAACCATCCACAGATTGAAAATATTTGAAAAAAGAGATCTGAATTAAACATGTAGAGACTGCTTTTTTATTAACCCCTATTCCATATAGTATTAGAACTATTTACAGAATATTTAGCAAGTACTAGGTATTATAATTAATCTAGAGATGATTTAAAGTATCCAGGAGGTTGCATATGTCATATACTACAGACATGCCACTCTAAGAGTTTTGAGCATCTTAGATCTTGGTATCCCCGGGGTGGAGGAGTTGTTGCTGGAGCCAATGCCCCATGGGTATTGAGGAATAATTATATCAGCAAGTACATGTTATGGGAGGATGGATGGACAGACAGACGGATAGATGGACAGATGAATGAATGAATGAATGAATGGATGAAATACTACTTTAAAATTCACTATCTTCCAACCACAAGAGAAAAGATGTTTGAAAGACTTGTGTTTTACCCCACTCTTTCTTAAGCGAGTATGGTAGTTACAAAGTTGTATATCTAGGTGCGGAAATAGTTCTTCAAATGAATTCTCTAAGTTTTTCAACTCAATTAGCCTTAATCCTTAGTCTGCAAAGTTGACAACTACAGTCAGGCAATGACGGAGGTGCAATGCAATTGATGGATGCCATGTATGTCTATTCTTCGTTTTGAGCTCTTACAACATCTCATATAATAACTTTTGTCATACTAGTTTTTCTAGTAATACTTTACTATTACAAAGGAGAACTATGATCAAATTCTGGCCAATACAATACATCAAACAATATATTTAGGCACAAAGTTGAGGAAAAAGAAAAAAAAACACTTCTAGAAAATTCCGTGTGAGGGCTGGGGATTTAGCTCACTGGTGTAAGCACCTGCTTGGCAAGCACAAGGTTGTGAGTTTGATCTCTGGTACCAAAAAAAAAAAAAAAATCCATATAAGCCCCAGTTCTGGTGATCTACTGAGGGGACAGAGAAAATACATAATTCACATGGAAAGGTTTGCTACCCCTGGGCACTTTCAGGGGCTTGCATTTCCTATTACTATTCTGATCAGAAGCCCACTAGAATATCACCACAAAAGTGGCCTTCAACAGCCAGTCTAATTTGTGTATTAGGAATATTTTATCTATCAACTTTCAGAAATATCCTAATGCCTCTGCTTGCCTCTTTTATTATGACGAGTGGGTTTTCGTGTGTGTGTGTGTGTGTGTGTGTACAATGGATTCATTTATTTTAGAGTTGATCTTACTATGATGTTCTGAGCTTTTAAGTATGAAAAAGACATTCACAGAACAAATTTCTGACTATAACTGAGCAGAATGGAGCCTTTTAAGACATAAAACAGCAAACATTTCTTCTGAAGAAGTGCAAGTTTAGCAACAGTCTAAAACACTCGCCAAAGCTTTCAACGAGAGTGTAAACTTGTTAGAGAGAGTTACAGAGAAAACAGGAAAAGGCTGCTCCACCCAAAAACCTGGGACTTTTGTGCCTGTGGGGCCTGAGGTTCAGGAGGTTGTTTGTTCTTCACCTCTTCACAAACGCAGCTCTTTTCACAGCAGGTGTTGGGTCACAAGAGCAGTGTCCAGGAAGCCTGAAATCAGGTTAGAAAACTCCCAGGTGACCAATTTCCCTTCAGTTGACTCTGAGTGGCAGCCGCTACCTTCCACAGCCCCTGAGCTGCCTACCGTGGAATTATGGTTGCAATTTAAGTCACAGCGGAAATGCTTCCCAAACCACTTTCCCCGAAGACAAGGGGAGCCACAATTCCACTGATGGAAAGTGAAACAGCCCTCACTTGTCTAACTATTGAAGGAAATAGACAATTTCCTTATAATTGCCTCAAAATTTCACTCTCCACAACACTAATTTTAAAGTTTCTTGCTGGAATCAGTACCTATGACCAAAATACAGTTTTTTAAAGTTGTCTTTCCCATTTTCCAGATCCCTCACACGGTGGTTAAATCTATTTAACAGAGCTCAATGTATCTTTCATGGGGAGAAATGCTACAGGCTCTGATGCGTAACACTTCTCAGTCCTTGCAGGTCTCTGCTGTGACGTGCCCAGTATAGATTTGTCTAAGGCCAATGGGGTACAGTTCATGGTCTGGGCCAACTGACTCAGCCTCAAAGTCATCACAGAAAGGGAGACTCTGTTCTGTAGCTGGATTTCCACCAGCCTCCTCTCTCCCATATCCCATTACTGGTGTATGCAGGAATGTCTGGCCCTGCTCAGATGCACAGGATATGGGGACCCATGAAATCTGTTTGACTCTTCCAGGTCTGGGGGCTGCAGTGCAGAAGCAAAAGAGGTACATGGAAAGCCACGCCTCTTGCTCTTTTCTTTCTTTCCCCTTTCATCTTTCAAGTCAGTGCTCTGCAGGGGTAGCCAAACTTTCCTCTTTCTTTCCACTTTACCCTGTATTTTTTCATCTTCAGATGTAGAGTAAGACTCTCCCCCTCGTGTCTGGTTTCTGGGTTAACAACAGCTAAAGGAATTGGGAGGAATCCCTTCTTCTTTTGTCATCCTTGTTTTTCAAGATTTCTGTTCTGCTAATGAGGATGTTTTCCCACAAAGAGCCCATGTGCCTCTTTCCTGGAGCTATGACTCAGTCTTGGGAGGAAAAATCCTCCAGTTAAGGAGTGAAGAGAATATATGAGTTTACTATGTACAAAATACTTTCTGCACTTACAACATGAGGTAACAATAGAAAGGTTAACATGGCAGCATCCAGGCCGGCCTGTGGTGTTTGAAATCATCTCTGATGACTATGATGTGAGTTGTATAATTATTATCATTAATGCATGAATTAGCAAAAGAAACAACCTTGCATTTCAACTGCCTCTACAGAACACTTTATCCTTATTGTTTTTGATAATTTATGCCATATATTCATTAAGATATTTGTTCCCTCATTGAATATTCATACATCGGAGAGAAAAACAACCCTACCAACCATTAGGGTAGGTGAAGTATGTTTTTCCCTCTTCTTCCCTGGCAAGCATTTTATTTAGAACCTTGTGATAAACTAGACTGAATTATAAATCAGAAATACTCATTAATCTCTCCTCAATTGGATTTTCTCTCTTAGTTCTTGCATCCTCATCACTACCATTAGAGATCTCTGCTCCCTTTTAAATCTAATCTTCCAGAAGTGTGTGGACAAGTTGTCTGGTTCCTCACTTCCTGTGTACCCCACCCTTAGTCGGCTCCCACCCCCACTTTCCACTGATCCTCACTAATACCAAGGCCACTAGTAATCTGCTGGTTACTAAAGTCAAAGGATACTTTTCTGCACCTCCCTCAGTGGCTGTTATGGTTTGAAGGCGTCCCTCACATTTCATTTGCTGGAATTCAGTCCCTAATGCAGCAGTACTGAGAGATGGGACATTTGTGGGGGTGACTTGGTCATAAGCGTTTTGTCCTCATGAATGAATGAATCCATTAATAGGTGAGTGGGTCATTGGGTTATTATAGGAGGAGTAGCTTCATTATAAAAACAAGCTCTCACTGGCGCACTTGCTCTGTTTCCCCATGTGGCACCTCTGTCATGTTACGATGTAGCATGAGGCTCCCATCAGGAGCTGAGCACATGCTGATGCCATGCTCTTGAACTTCCCGACCTCTAGAACTGTAAACTTTTATTCTTTATAAATTACTCAGTCTCAGGCATTTTACTATAGCAAGAGAAAACAGACTAAGAAAGTAACTTTAGACACTTCGGTCAAATCCGTTGTATAGATGTGCTGTTTTTGCTCTCAGATTCTCTGATACAACTGATTTTCTTTCTTCCCATCTTACAGGATACCCCTTTTTCATCTCTCATTTGCTGTTTTCTGACCTACTAGACCTCTTATGGTTAACAAATATCCAGAACTACGTCCTGGGATTCCTTCAACTGATTTCACTCATTCCTATACTTAAATTCCATCTAGATTGAGTTTTCTTAAAATTTTGGGCAAAGAAGTTTCACCTGGAGAAAGGGTGAAAACTTTAAATCACTTAGCCTTTTCTGCTTGAATTCATTTTTCCTCTTAACAGCTTCATAAAATATTATGATGATACAAGAAGTAATAAAGGAGTAGGTCTTTAATGAGAAAGCACATGCACTGTGGTATCAATTAGAAGAGAATTAAAGATTACAAGGCAGGAAATTGATGTCTATCATTTATTCTTTATGTGACCTTAGATGAGTCACTATAACTTCCTGCCCTCAAGTTTCAGAGCCTACAAATATGACTTAATTGTAACTTTTGGAAAAGCTTGAATGTGAATTCTTCCAAATGCCCTTTCATATTTGTAGTCTGAATAATTTCTTATTTGGATATGGTATAAAAGGGCAACACTGGAAGTATGTTTTCTACAAAACAAATTAATATAAAAACTGCTTCTTACCCCAGAATCCATTTCATTGCACTTACTGCTTTTTAAAACTTTTAGAGGGGGAAAAAATGTCCTCTATAAAATATATGAGGCAAGTGTTAGCTTAGTACCCTCTGTGAGCTAGATTAGCCATGGGAGGGCCATTATGTTACAGCAGAGGCAATTTTCAGGCAGAAGACTTGGCTGAATGGGTTAGAAAATGGTGTCAATGCTAGGTTTATCACTTAAGGAACTCTTTTTTTTCTAAAATACTTAATGCTGAGGACTTGAGGTTTCATAAGTCAACCTGATAGTACAACCTCTCTCTGCTGTAGGAGAGACAATATGTTTCAGTAGAAAGTTTTGTTTTGCTTTAAAAGGGTGGGTGCTATGCTTTGAATATGTTTGCTGCCTCTGAAATTCATGTTGAAAGTTTATCTTCAATCTGAGATATTAAGTAGAACAAGGCAGGATATTAAAGAAGCAGTTAGGGCTTTGTCCTCAGAAACAGATTAGTGCACTCATGATAAGTTAACGACTCATCTGGAGAGTGGGTTTGTTATCAAGCCCATGTGCCTAGCTCTCTGTCTGTCTGTCTGTCTGTCTCTTTCCCTCTCCCTTACCTTTGCCATCTTGGGACCTGTCAGACCATTATCAGATGTAGTGCTCTGACCTTAGACCACAACCAGGCACCCAAACAAACTCTCATTCTGTATAACTTAGCCAGACTGTAGTACTGTGTTATCAGCAACAGAAAATGGATCGACAGAATGGGGAATAATGTTTGCGATGCTGCCTCGCCACCACAGGAACTCTGCATCAATCCTGGGAAACTTGTGCCAGAAAACATGAAGGCTGTGCCGGGGGTTTCCTGGCAAATGTTTACCATGTGGCTCTCCTAGAAGAAGACAGAGAGCTCTGTTGGTAGTTTGCCGATTACTGCTGCATAAATACATGCACCATGGCCAATTTCAAGCTACCGAAGAGATGACGTTGACTAAGGAGAGAGGGACGAGCACACAGCGAGGCACCACGCAGACACCACAGAGGAAAAGCGGAAGGGCACAGACAAAAATGCAGAGGCAGGAAGTGATGACTTTGGGTTGTTGGATACATTTGCTTTCAACATAGTTTACTTGCATGTAAGTTTATACAATTTAATTTTTAATAATGCCTGTTTTAATAACCAGTTTATAGAATTCCTGAAAAATTTTAAAACAAGGTCTCACGACTTAACATAGTCAGCTACAGTCCACCACTGGATTTTCCTTAAAAATAAAGCAAAGTTGCTTAAACGAGGTTTAATAACATTTGAGGCTCATGAGGTGGACATTCTGGTTGAGGTGTTTCTTTTGTTTTGTACTTGTGAATATTCTAGGACTTTATATTACCTATCGGTACGAAAATAAACGGAGTGATTAAAATGATCAGATGCTAGATAAACAGGTGAGAGTTTTCTACATAATTAGGATCAGCTCTGAGTGAGAGATACATATCCTTTTCTGTGAAAGTTAACCCAGGGAAAAGATATTTGCTGACTGAATGGTGCGCACCATGGACTGGACAGCGTGCTCCCGTGACTCCACGTCTAGAGCCCTGAGTCCCAAGGTGACTGCATTTGGAAATGAAGAGAAAGAGACATCAGCGCATCCTCTTTCTCTCTGTATGTAGTTAGAGAAGAAAGACCATGAGAGGACAAGCAGAAAGGTACAGTCTGCAGGCCTAGAAGGAGGCCTCACTAGGAAACAACCATACGGGCACCTTAATCTCAGACTTCCAAGCTCCAGAGCTGTAAGAAAATACATTTCTTTTGTGGAAACTACTCAGTCTGTTTTAGTTGTCATGTTATGTATGCCTGAGCAGACTAATACAACATGGAAATAATAAAGTTACATGCACTTCCCCAGCGGTCACAGGAAGCTCACATCCCAGGCTTTTTCATAAGGTCATGAGGATTTTCTTTCTGTCTTCTCCTCAGATAAACTTCTTCTGAGTCCCCTGGGCCTCAGAGCAAGGGCTGCCACCCCATGAAGCCTTCCTTGGTTTTCTCAATTATGTGTCAGCCCTTTCTGCCCTCTAAATAGCACTATTATCATACTGAGCACAGTGTTTTGCTCTGATGCAAATACTTCGTGAAATGGTGGTTTATGACATTAGAAATTAAGATTGAGCACATGTCTGTTTCCATTCAAATTTAAATAAAGTTAAAGCAAAATGAAAAAATTCAATTCCTCAGTGGCATTAGCCATATTTCAAGGGGTCAGTAACCACCTGTGACTAGTGATTATGGCATGAAGCATTCAGACATAAAGCATTTCCATCACTGCAAAAAACTCTGTCGAATAACACTATACAGTAATGGAGAGTAATCTACCCAAAGTGAGATACAGCGGGTGCATCTCTGTTTTCTCAGCACCTCACATAGTGCCTAGGTTATGCAGGAGGCATTGAATAGTCATCAACTGAACTAATAAAGCAAACTATGAACAGTATTCATTCATTTGTAACTAATTAATGCACTCACAGTTCTGGGGCCAGAAGTCACAGAAACAAGTACACACACAGGAATTTAGTTTTATTATTGACAGGTAAAACACTGAAAGCATGCAATTTTCAATTTCCCTAGGATGAGGACACCAATAAGCATCATTAAGATATAATTATAGAATTCATCTCTCAGGTGTCAACATAGCAATCTATAGTTGTTAATTCAGAAGCACAATATCGATTCTAATTTAGTTTTTCTAGGCCATCTCTGCTTCATTGTTCTATAAGTGACCCTATGGACTCATTAAATCTTTCAGCATGATATTTATGCAACTCTATTTAATGAGTCCTCCAACACTGTGAATTCTCTGGCTCTCATACCTGTTTTGGTGGCAAATTTTGACTTATTTATTTGTAGCCTTCACTAACTTGAAAGAGATGATGAAAAGGTCACTCATTCATATACAAATCTGCTGATGGATGACCCCTTTATCTCCTCATTTAAAGATCTTCAAAGACGCACAACTCCCAGAAATCTATTTAAATATTTAAACATTCACATTCTCAGAAAACTTCATTTCTTACTTACATCTTTCACTCTTTAGCCCCATGCTTTTCCCCTGACCTGAAATCCAGAGGAAAAAGAACAGGGTCATTTGTCACATGCTCTAGAGAAGCCCCTTTCTGTGCTGTGACCAGGACTTAAATACCATGTGCAAGGCGATTTTTCACTTACAAGATGTTTCCTTAGATTTCTTAGTATCCTCGGGCATAAATACAACTTGAATGAATAAATGAATTATAATTAAAGACGATGCTCAACAAATAAAGACAGGCCCTTGGTAAAGGCCAACATTCACCCTAACTTCTAATTTACACATCAAATTAGTTAGCAGGCATACAGGTCCAGGGCTTGAGAAGACTTTTACCAGGGGCAGTGAGGAAAGCAGAGAGGGCAAGATCTCAGTTAAGGCAAACCCACTTGGTCTCTGGTTTGAGCTCAGCACCTAGGCATATAAGCTAAAAACCACATGGGGAGAGAAGATGGGAGGGAGGGAGGAAAACCAAGGCTGGGAGGAGGAGGAGTTGGGTGGCCCTTCCCACCTTGATGCTTTAGAGCTGGGAGCCTCAAATCCCCAGCTGTGCTCCTGGAACGCCTGCTCTGAATCCTCTTAAGCCCCTCTGCAGGCTGCAGGGCCTCCCCTCCTCCTGCCAGGGATTGCTTCCCTGCTGCATGTGATAAGCACAGTGGAAGGCTGCCTGCCTCCCTCCACTGACAGAGGCTGGGGCCAGCTGTGGTTTCCCAGAGCCGAGCCATTTCCACTGGCTAGGCGTTTCGTAACCCGAGTCCTGGGAGCTTCTCTTCTCAAAGACATTTGCTAGAACCAAGTTGTTTTGTTTTGGTTTGGTTTGGTTTTAAATCAACTTGAACATCCTGCCTGTGATATTTAAAGGCTTTTGCTGTTGTGATCAACTTGGGAGTGAAATCCCTGGTAGGATTTTGCTGTGATCATGTGAGGCTGAGGTGTGCTACCAGTAGATGGAAAGCATTTGGTGTAGCTGGTGTTTCCGCCCTTCCAGCCACTCAAAGAGATCTACTTCCTGTAACTGAGGGGCAGGTGTTCTATCCATTTTACAGATGACCATACTGTGTCACGGAGGGTGCACCCGTGTCACCTGTGTAGTCAAGTCAGCAGAAGAGAGAGACGTCACACGTACTAACAACAAGATCATAACACTCAGCTTCGGATATACATTTAAAAAGCCAAAAGTCACCACCCATGTGGTGTGTGCCAGGTTCAGCTAGTCTTGTATGGCCTCAGCGAAGTTTATTAACCTTTTGAACCTTAGTTTTCCCAAGTGTACAGTAGCTAGAAGATGGCCAATGAGATGTGCTCTGAAGGCAGTAAATGCTCAATAAATCCTCATTGTCATTGTTTTATTAGGGGGAAAATGTCATATCTCTCTTATTATTCATGCTCACTATTGAAAGTGCTATTTTCTAGAGTAATTCAGGAACTTTATACGAACTTGCCGTAAATGTATGGTATCCCAAGCTGAATCATAGGTATTTTAGCAGTGGGTTATTTAACAGCTCTTTATCTAAAGGTTCCCAAGTATGCAGAATGAGCAAACATTCTTTTGGTTTTAAATCTTGCTCTGAAGTGATTTGCCGCTATTATAGATAGAAGTTAGTAGGATTAAAAATATTACTGGCCTATTCAGTCTTACCTATTAAGCATTAGCTAATAACAGGATCATATTTTTCATCAATGAAAGTTTGCACTCAGTTTTTAAGATGTGAAATTATGTGAGGGGTATCCTGGGGATCAATCTACTATCCTAAAAAAATTTTTTTTCAGCAAATATGTGACAGGATTATATAATATTACTTTTAATTGATTTCCTTTGTTTCCAGCTGTAGTGTATAAATGAAACTAAGGAAAAAGCAAACAAGCAAGAACTACTTGGGGAAATATTAAAATGAGTTTTTAAAAAGTCTATTTCCACCTACTGCTTTAAAAGAAACTTTCTGATCCTATTTCAAATATTGCAGTAGTATAATTATTTTTTTCTGTCTTAACAATGAGCCTATTTTTCCAGGAAAAGTGTGAAATGGGTCTATTTTTATGTCACCTTTGCCATGTTGGATGGTAGAGGGACCACAGGAGCTAAATACATGATTAAATATATTTTGAAAGTCCAGGTATTGCAGGAACATTTGTATCTTTAAAAAAATATTTGTTAAGCATGGGGAGCAGTTGACATTCTCAACAGGATACAAGTTTGACCACTGATCACGGGCCGGATAGCACACAGGGCCGAATGCAGCATTTACATCATTCTGCATTTGTTTTGAAAAACAAAACTCAAGTCATGTGTTCTGAGTTACGCTGTTAAATATTCCCTGAGAAAATCTCATCTTCCACTTATGGTGTTAAATGCTTTGCGATCATTCTCAAAGCAACCAGAGCAATAAGACAGAACAGTAACACCAACAGAAAAAAAAAAAAATCCATGATCCTTTTAACTGATGATTGGGAAGATAATCTTACCATCATAATGCAAATGGGGGAGGCATTTTCAAGGTCTCCCTGATGGCTTCCTGAGGAAGCTGGAAATCACTATTATTAGGGTCACCTCTGCCCCATCTGCCAATAAGAGCTTTATTGCAAAGCTACCCAGGGACTGAACTGTTACTCTAAGAAAGGGCAAGGACAGAATTCCTGGCCAGATTGTGATTGTTCTCAAATGCCATCCCTATCCTGGGAGAAATGCATC
Organism: Dasyprocta punctata; assembly: GCA_004363535.1. Classification (NCBI taxonomy): domain Eukaryota; kingdom Metazoa; phylum Chordata; class Mammalia; order Rodentia; family Dasyproctidae; genus Dasyprocta; species Dasyprocta punctata. The sequence continues at coordinate 26,151 of RJWM01021447.1, forward strand.
TAAGTGCCAAGCTTGTGAGTAGTTTAAAAAAAATTCAAATAGGGGCTGGGACTATAGCTCAGTGGCACAAGCACCTGCCTGGCAAGCGAAAGGTCCTGAGTTCGATTCCTGGTATCAAAACAAAACAAAAAAATCAGTGTAAAGAAATCTAAATACAATAAAATAGTACAAAGGCAGCTAAAAGCTTCTTCTGCAGACTTAACCCAGGACTCAGCCGGGCACTAGGGCCCTACCAGTCAGAATGTGGCAGCAGTGGTGTAGCAGGAAGCTCACTGGAAGGCAGATTCTCAGGCTCCACCCAATTCAGATTAGTATCTGAATTTAACAAGATGCCCAAATTATTTCCACATCCTTTAAGCCTTGAGAAGCACTAGGCTAGAGCAAGGATTGAGATGAAATGGAGGAACTCACACCCTCTTCTCAGTAAACACTTGTTTTCCTAATTTTTGACATGTTTCCAAACGGTATCATTTCACAGATCAACAAATATTTGAAGCCAAAAACATGATAAGCCTCATTATTAACCCTATTTTCATGACATTTGAATACAAACTTGCTATTTTACATTTTTTGTTATATTTTAAAATTTTTTTTCTAGATTTTTAACTAGCACAGAATAATATCTATTATTTATTAACAATAACCCTCTCCATTATTTCCTAATATTCAATTAAATATTGTCAACAACAGCTAACATATTGCACTATTGAAGTTTGCTTTTTTAAAAAGCATCACCAGAATGACTCTTTTCTCCCTAAAATGCCTTGCTTTGGAACGTCTTAGGCCAATTTTCTTATTAATATAAAGAATACGATACATTTCATGCTGCACCTGTGCTGGAAAATTAAAGTTCTCTCTACTTTCCAGGTTGCAGTTGGCTCTAATTCTTAGTTCCTGGCCCAGGCAAACTACTTTTTGTTTTCCTTTTTTTGGAGGTATTTCCAAGAACCTTGCTTCTAGAAAGTCAGAGAAGCATGAGTTGTCCCCTCAACTCAAAATGTAATGTGGGAATAAAATGAACTTTGTTGAGCATTCAAAGGACAGGCGTGTACGGTTGAGGGGAGTAGGCTGGGAAGATTCCCCAAGAGTACATTTAAAACCAGCAGGTCTTAAAATAATAGGACTTCGGGAAAACAGCGCAGCTAAAAGTAGAAATGGAAAACAAAATGTTTCAAAAGTGGAAAGAATAGTCTGACTGTAAGAAAGAAAGACTAAGAGTAAAATGGACTCAATTTTACACAGAGAAGGAAATAATACGGAAGAATAGGCTTTGTGTCAGGCAGTGAGAGTATAATGACAAAGAAACCAAAGCCAGAGGAAGGCAGGTGTGGCTGGGAACTGCAGCAGAGAGAAGATGGGGAGGTAGAGAAGGGTGGGTGAAAACCAAAGGAGTAAGTCCAGGAGGCCCGAACATGGGGCTGGCCACACACTCCCCTTCTCTCAAAAGCCAGCCCTCCCATCAGTCCTACCTGGCAGGAAGGACGTGGTCACCACTCGAGAGCTTGAGGGTTGGGGGGAGTAAAGTTGGGGGAAACAGAGGGATCCTCATGGCAAGTTTCCGACAAGAATGAGGAGGAACCTTCCCCCTGTGTGGGAAAAAAAGGGAGGCTGTCATTTTTATGGCAATGAAATGGCTGCTAAAGTTGCATGGTATCTCAAATGCTTTGCGTGGGAGGTCTCTAGGTGTGAGTTTGGGATAGAGATTTAACACCTTCAGTTGCTTTTATCCACCTCAACAAAGGCAGTGGAACTGACAGCTGAGATAAGCATGGATCTTTTCCATCCTGTCTAGGGATTAGCTGCTAAGTATGATCACAGCTGTGACTTTTGGAAAATTCTCCTCAAAAATCCCACTATCATCAAGAAACTTGAAAGAAGATGGTGAATTATTGACAGCTTTACACACTTGAACAATGCACTAAGTCTGGCCTTTAGGGGCTTTACTTTCTCCCTTGAAGAGGGACGAATTTTTTTAAATGCAGCTTATTCAATTAGCCTTCTACATAAATCAGTCACTCAAAAAGTATTTACTGGTGCTCCCTTTGGCAGCATATGTGCTAACATTGAGAGGAGGCAGAGGAAATGAGTTTGGCCTCTGAGCAAAGATGGCATGCAAATGCATGAAGCATTCTGTGTTTTCAAAAGTACAAACATCTGTTGAACACCAACTATGTGCCAGACATAGTTGCTGGGTGTCTAGAACTCAAGGATATGAGCAAGCATCAGTGGGAAAACAAGCCGAAGTCCTAGCCTGGCAGAGTTTAGTCCCTACTGGGGAAGGGCCAACACTGGGAAACACACTTAGGAAACAGTGTTAGGAAAGAACAGAAAGTAAAGAGAGAAGGTGGTAAGTGCTATGGAAAACAGAAAGTAGAGCAGAATGGAAAGAAGAAGAAAGGCCAGAGGTGAAAGAGTGGTTGATGGGTTGCAAATGCAAATAGAATGATGACGGAAAGGCTCCTTGAGAAGACAGGTTTGAGAAAGGTTTGAGAGACAGCAGGAAGTGGCCCAAGGAGACACTCGGGTAATGAGGAAACTGATCCTACAGCAGCCATGGTGGGATTTCCTGGCCTGTGGGGTCCAGCAGGGAGCTCAGGGTGGCCCGAGCAAAAAGTAGGTCAATGAGAGAAGGAAGAAGGGACACAGAAAAGGTGCTGGATCGTGTTGGTTCTTGTCCCTTTTTTGGTGAGGAAGTTGGAATCCACTGAGGGGCCTTGAACAGAAGAGTGACGGGGTTTGAAGGATGCCTCTGTCTGTCATGCTGGGAAGCATTGTGAGCAGAGAGACACAGCACAGCAGGGAGACAGTTTAGGAGGCCACTGCAAGCCCAGGTGAAAGATGATGGTGGCTTTGGCTAACACGGCTGCACCGCGCTTAAAAATTCTATAGGTACCGTAACTGTTCTGTATTTTTCAAGTCCTAACGGTTCCCAATAATAAATTTAAGACCCAATAACAAATTTAAGAGTTGTAGCTTCTCATTGCGTCTTCCCCAAAAGGGCTGCATTTTTTGAAGGGGGATGAACTATGTAAGGTTCAAAGAAAAGCAAAATTAGTCCTTTTCGACTGAAGATAGAAGGGAATATATTTTCTGTCGTCTCTGTATACCCAAAACATGGAGATGCTGCTGGCTACTCTCTTTGACAAAAATTTCTCATAAACCAACATAATTACCTACAGCAAAAACTCTTTTATTGTCAAATGGTTAAACTTACAAAGCTGCCTTCCAGTTGTATAAAGTTGCTTTAATGTGAGTGTATGAATATAAGTGACCCTTCAAAATGTGAAAATGTTGTTTGAACCTTAGCTTCAGCTGAATTCGAAGACCTCCTTGTCAAATTCAACTAATGATTATAAACCCTTCAGTGTTTTTTTCAGATGAGGAATCCTGTGCTTGCCTTTTGGTGACCGCCTCTTTGCTGCCCCCATATTCTGTTTCATCAAATATTTGAAAGCATCTATTTCCTCTCTGGATTATCTGGAGGTGAATATTTCTCTTGGTTTGGACATCTTTTCCCTTAAAGCACTGGAGGCCATTGTAAAATCAGGCACTGGTTTCTAGGTATTATATTTTTATATTTTTCACTTTGAAACATGTGTGGGTCCCGTATGTTTGACTACTTTCATTAAACTCTAGAGTTATATTGAGAATAAAGAGTCTAATTAGTAGTAGAAAAATTCATATAAGTCATGCACTGTGGCAGACAGAGAAACAGATGTAAGTAGTAAAGGTTCTTCATTCATGGTTGTATAGACTTCTTTGTGGAGGCAGGGAGGAAGAGGAAATCCAATGGTATTCAAGCCCATTGCCTCTGATCCCTGATATTTTCAGTGTCTGATGGGAGGACTCTGGATCACACAAGTCATGTATTCTAGCAGGTGGGGAACGTGGTCCTTAGATCCCCTGCCTTCCATCCAGCACATCTCTCACTTTATTCCCACATTATCTCATCCATAGGAAAGAAAAATATGGAAAAAGAAGGGGAAAGAAAACCGATGGGGCAAAGAAAAGGGGGAGGAATCACTGACATCCATGAGAATCTAAGTTCTGTCGGACAGTAGACAACGGAAGTCCAGAAGGCAGACAAAGATACATCATATGGGCCTGGGGAATACCTCAGGAGCATAAGGGGTGGGCTCTTCACACTTCGAGGGATTTGTTAGCATGTTATCATAATCATATAGTCCGAATTCTTCAAAAGATATTGAATTTTTTAAAATAAAATTTCCTGATTTTATGTGACTGTGTCATGTTTTTGTAAAGTTCCACCTTGGCTCCAATTAAACTACATTTCCCAGAGTTCCTTTCTGTATGCTCTCAGTTCGCGTGGATTTCCTGGAGGATGGAAGGAGATGATGGAGGCAGCAGCCATTGTGTGACACCTACGTGATATGGTTACAGCTGCTTTGCTGATTCACCTGGTTACTGTGAAGCAGAAGCTGGGGCTGCAGTCACTGCCCTTCCCCTTGGGTCTTCAGTTGTTGTGACTCTTGCTTGGGCCCGATGTGTGCATGTGTATGTGTGTGTTCAACTCTGCAAGAGTCTCCGCTTCTGCAGGTTACCTTCATCAAGACTGTCTGTTAATCTTTCCTTCCAGACAGCCTGTCCATCAGGTCCAGCAGTGAGTAGGCAGATAGCCCTGCGGGACTGCATGGAGCCAGCCCTCACCACTGCACACACCGGTTCCCTGCAGCACACACACACACACACACACACACGCACGCGTGCGCCCCACACACACCCCTCTGACTGACTCTCCTTCTCTAGTTAAATTCCAACTAATGTAGACATTAATTTAAAACTTTCAGAGACATGATTTCTGGTAAAGGCTACTGAAGGTAAGTTATTTGGACCATCCTTCCCACTAAAAACAACTACTTAGGTTCAACATGAAAACTATCTTCTTTTGAGATCTTAGCTACAAAAACTTCAAGAACTATCAGGTCTAAAGAAAAGGGAACACTGAATTCAGACAAGTAATAAGCAAGGAACATATTTTTACCCTGATGGGCATTTCCTAATGCTGGGGATTCTGAGTGCATCTTTTAACAGCCCCGATGGTGAGAAGCCTACACTCCCCCTGGCCTGTCCAAGGGAGGGGTCTCATGGGGAATCTTCCTGCATCATGCTGGGGCACACAGGTCATAGATAGGAAAATAAGCAGACTGGAACATCTAGAAATAACATAAAACGCACTACCTGAAATGAAAAAGTCAGTCAATAAACATAACAGCAATTCAAACAAAAAGTAGTGCATTAGAGAAAGGTCAGAAAAAAATTGTCTGCAGGGTGGCACAGAGAAACAAAAATATGAAAAATAATAAACAGTTGAGAAGAAAAATGGAATATGAGCATCCATTTCTTTAATGAGCATATATATATATATATACACATATATATGAAAAATTGAATAGAAGCTATTTGCTGACAAAGGAGCTGAACTGCTACAGAACACACGGAAGTTATCTACTCAGCTACCTCAAGCACACACTTGAGACACATTACAGTAAAACTGCACCAAATATAAGAAAAACATCTTAAATGCAGCCAAAGTTGGGAGAACTACAAATTATCATCAAAAGAATTATACTGACAGTTAATTTTCAAAACCACAGATTCTACATTTCACCTCCAATATACTAAAAGAAAATAATGGCCAACACGGTTCTATATTCAGTGAAAACATCATTCCAGAATGAAATAGATGCGGATTCTTGTTCACATTAAACACATAAGGATATTCTTGGACAAAAATAAAAAATAAAAACCCAGTGAATTTATTGCATTGGACTGCATGAAAGGAATTTCTGGAAAAACACAAGGCAATGTTCTCCAGTAGTCTGACAACAGGTAATTCATCAAAGATGGTTGTGAGCACATGGAAAATCTGAATAAACAATGATGCACTGAAAATTCATTTTATGGATTTAGAAGTCTGTAGGATTAAAATAAATTTCAAAGCAAATTGACAGTGGACAAATGGAGGCCCAGCTGTCCCAGTGTCCTGGTATATCCCAGAAGAAACGTAAATGCATCTATGTTTTATATTCAAGAAAACAATGAATAACAATATATATTTTCTAAACAGGCAATTATTTACATTGACAAAAATAAAGCCAATAAAATTCTTGTATATAACAAGCCTCCATGTGGGTTAATCAAGACCCTAATGAGTAAACATAACCTATAAACAGTAGGTCTCACTCTTGGGTCTGGGTGTCTATAAAAGCTCCAACTGTTATTGACCGGAAGAGCTGAGCCTCGGAGAGCAGCAGGGGTCCTGACAAGACAACCCAGGGAGATGAGTCACTCACCCTGCTACCAAGAAGTCAGAGGGGAAATGAGGAAAATCGGTCTACATTCCCCTGATGGAGGAAAAAAGAGAGCCAGTAGCTACGTGATGAAATGTTCTTTGGGAATAAATTAAAATGTCCTAAGGCTTCCTGGAATTTTCTCTCTAAATGAAACCAGAAAACCTATGTCCTAAGAAACATCAAAGATAAATTAAGTGTCAGAAAAAAAGTAAATTACCGATTTATTGACTGTTTTATGAGGTTAGAGAGACAGTTCATTAAGGAGTCCCCTAAAAAGATGATTCTTCTTGTAATGAGAATCAGTTGCTGCAGAATGATCAATATACATTGGAATATTCGCAGTGGACGCAGGGCAACCCCTGATGAGTGATGTTTCAGCATGTTAAAATCAGTCTCTGAAGTGTTTCAGACAAAAGAGAGAAGAGCTTTTGTGTAACGGACCAATGCCGAGTTGAGCAGGACCACGGAAGGTGCGATTTCTCTACCTCAGCAGTAGGGTTCTTGAGTTGCTTCTCACACTTTCTGTCTACGTGAACCATTTTTGCATTGGCTTTGACGAACTCAAGAATGGAAATCCCAAGGAAACCAATTATGTCATGGAGTTGGAAGATCGATCAATGTTTTTTGCATCCAGCATAAGAATTCTGCAGCTATGAATTTCATGAAAAGATGCATCTTAACCAAAACTGAAGACTCTTAGGGATTGAGTGAAATACCTCACTGCTGGAATTCTGAAAAGAAGGTGAGCAGTATCTCTTAGCAAAGTCTATTGCTGTTTATAACTTAATGAGTTTCAGTGGAACTTTTGTATAACAATGTACAAGTTGATCTTATGTCAAGCTGAGGCCAAAATATTTATCTATTAAATAAGATGCCTCTATAGACCACCTATCTCCATTTTCTGTGAGGCCAACACAATTACATGTAAAAAGAATAGACTTACTAAATCTCTTTTTCAATGGGGAAAAAATGCACTCTACATATGAAAAACACCTGATGTATATTGTCAAATGGGACAACTAAGATACAAATATCCACATTCGGTTTAAGTTGTCTAAAACTCAGCGGGGGAACAGTTTATAAATTTTTTGATGTCTAGGGCATATGCCTTCTCATCTTTCTGAATGAATGAAAGTGACTCAGTGAACCTGTTTTATAGATGCTATATTAATTCATCTTATTTCCTTGGGTTATTCTTCTTTTGCATTGTTTCTCCTCTTGGTAATTTCCCTCACATCGAAGTCAAGTTTCAAAGGCCAGGTCCATACTGCACGGGAGGACTGAGTATGTGAAAGCCAGGACTATTTTGTTTCTTGTACGTGACTGCTCAGCCACGTGGCCTCTCCTAACCATGCATATGCACACACTTGCTGCCCTGTGCTTCCATCTCTCTCCATATTGTACTGTTTTACTCTTCCTCTTATCATGCTCCTTGTTGCAGTCAGGATCCAAAATGCCCTGCCCCAAACCCATGTGTTAAAAGTTTGGCCCCCAGTCTGTGTCACTATCATTAGTTGGTGGAAACTTCAGGAGGTGGAGCCTAGTGAGAGGGAGTTAGGTCCCTGGGGTGTGCCCTTGTCCAGGACATTCGGACCCCAGCCGCTTCATCTCTTTTGGCTTCCGAACACCACGTGGTAAACAGTTCCCTCCACCATGTGCACCTGCCACTCGAGGTGCTGTGCCACCAAAGGCCCAAGGCAACAGGCCAAACCAATCAAGGACTTTGGCTCTGAAACTGGGAGTCAAAGTAAACCTTTCTTACTTTAAGTGGATTATCTCAGGGATTTTTGTGACAGTGACAGAAAGCTGGCTAACACACTCCTCACTATTGTTATTGTCGGTCTTTATTTGCCTCTGTGTCCTACAGTATTAACATATATGATATCTGATTTTATTATCGAAGTCATGGTTCCAAAGTACATTATTAATCACCAAAGAACAGCTTCAATAACTGCCATAGCCTGACATGGAGCAACCTTCAAATTCATTTACAACAAGATAATCAGAAAGTCAACTCACTGGATGAAAAGCAAAGGGAAATGAATGGTGGGATCTATTCCTAGTGAAAGTGAAGTCAACAGAATGAATATAAATTCATAGAAATACTTTAGATCTCATTCAAGAGACCCAAGGAAAAGAAATAGATAATTACAATGAATATAGTTGCAGCACACTGTTAATTACCCACCTAATTGCTATTTATTTCCTGTTTGATGGAAAAACATTGACTTTGTTCAGTAACAATGGAAATGAGAAGGTAAATTCTTTCTACTCTTGTGAAGAACTCTTAATCGCTCAAAGCCAATCATGAAATTTATACTCCTGTGTCTGTGATTGGCTTAGGCATGAGACTATGGTATCCTTATAGCCAATGAGGAGGATCCTATGGGGGGATTTAGGAAGGTTTTCTTTAATCTCAAAATGTATACAAAGTGAAGAACTTCACTGTCCTGCCTTTGAATGGTTTTATGTAAGATTATGGTGCAGAGGGCTTTGACAGCGATCTTGTGACTGAGTTTACAGCCCAGAGATGGAAGTCAGTGACAGTAGAAATTCTAAAAGTACTCACGTTGAGTCACTAAATTAACCAGCCCTAAAATTATGATACTTCTAAATTTCTAGGAATATGATTTGCTAAAACTGTTATTATTTAAACCAATGTAATTGTTTTTTTTTCTAAAACTGAAGCTGGTTGCAATCTTTCTGATTAATTGGCTGAAAGTTACTAGTCAATGTTTGGTTAAACACAATTGAGAAGTTTAAAGGTGCTTTGACATCTACTAAAGCTGGTTTTAATCATAATGACCTAAAACACTCACATAAAAGTCTGTGATTTGTTTATAGTGAGTAATATAATTTTAAAACATTT